>JAMFLL010000342.1:0-42838 GCA_027475725.1 Pythium rhizo-oryzae
CTACGCAGGACATTACATCCCTGGCTCCTCGCACTACATCTGGCAGCAGAACAAGAAACTGGCGGAGGGTGAGCTCAAGCGTATCAACTTGAAGGGCATTGCCATCGGCAACGGCTTGACGAACCCGAACATCCAGTACAAGTACAACCAGGACATGGCATACAACCAGTACAATGTTACACTATTGACGGAGGCGCAAATCGAGCAGATGAAGAAGGACAGCGAGCTGTGCGTGGCTCTGGTGGAGCAATGCCAGAAGACACCTACAAACGGCACTGTGTGCCTGGACGCGCAGACCTGTTGGGGGGACAAACTGATCATGCCGTTCGCTGGGGCACACCGTAGCCAGTACGACATCCTTCAGGTGTGTCCCGTGGACCACCCAGACGTGTGCGACCCAGGCTTCCTCGCGCTCGCCAAGTACTTTGAGCTGGACGTCGTCAAAAAGCATATGCCGGCGATGAAGCAAACGTGGGTCGCGTCCAGTGACAGCGTCTACATGAACTTTGCGGCGTCGGGTGACATCTCGGCTTCGTACCACACACACGTCGCTGACTTGCTCAACGACGGTCTCCGCGTGCTCATCTACGCCGGTGACACCGACCTTATGTGCAACTGGATCGGTAACCGAGCCTGGACGCTCGACCTCGACTGGACGGGCAAGAATGGATTCATCACGGCGGAGGAGCACGCGTTCAAGACCCAAGACCCGTTTGTGGTGGATGCGCCGGTGGTGGACGCCGGTGTCGCACGTCAGTTCGAGAACTTTGCGTTTGTGCGTGTGTACGACGCCGGTCACATGGTCCCTACGAACCAACCTGCGGTGGCGTGGATTTTGCTGGACAAGTTCCTGAACGGACAACAGCTCTGAGTGGCGTGTTGCGATAGGACTGGATCGATTTTTGAGGCCGACAGGATGCCGATGTGGCTCTGCTCCACAACATGATGATGAAATACGGTTGAGCTTTGCGTGTACAGTACACAAAGCCGTTTGTGACAACGCAATTGATCCATTGCAGGCAACTATGCAGCCATTCCGACGGCAACTTTGTCCGGAATGTTTGCAGCTCAAAACGAGAGTGATCCGGAACAGTGGTGGTGCCCGACAGCCACGGTGTCAACGCCGCCTGTCTACCATCATTCCAGGTGTATCCAGCCACTCCACACATACCGTCGATGTTCTCAATGTCCATGTGCGCCATGCCAACTCTCAGTTTCGGTTTTACTTCCGTCTTTGCCTCTCCGTGTCAACATCCTGCTTCTCGTACTATGGCAGGGGAACACACGCCGCTCTTTAGTGCGAACGGCGCCCGGCGTCACCGCGATGTCACGCGGGTCTTCTACGCAAAGATCGCCGCCGGCGTGACGCTTGTGGGCGCACTCGGTGCCGTCAACTACACGGCCACAAGTGGTAGCAATACTGTCGCCACCCCCGATGGAGAGCCCGCAGCTGTGTCATTGGTCGGCGCCTCCATCAACGAGGACAATTGGTTCTGTGGCGAGACCAAGTACGAAGCCGACTACATCAAACTCAACAACAAGAAGGGAGACGACGAGTACTTCTACTGGTTCGTGCCGTCGCGCAGCGAAGACCCGAGCAAGGACCCGTTGGTGCTGTGGCTGACGGGAGGCCCTGGTGGATCGAGCATGCTGGCGATGTTCACGGAGAACGGACCGTGTTTGGTGGACGCGAATGTGACGACGCGTTGGAACCGTTACTCGTGGACGAACAAGGCTAATGTGGTGTGGTTGGATCAGCCGTCGGGCGTCGGCTTCTCGGCTCTGGACACGAACGACAATGCGGACTACACGGAAGCTGATGTCGGTCCGAACATGTGGGCTTTTCTGAACGGGTTTTTGGACAAGCATCCTGAGTTTGTGGGTCGTGACTTCTACATCACCGGCGAGAGCTACGCGGGTCATTACATCCCTGGCTCCTCGCACTACATTTGGGAGCAGAACAAGAAGCTCGCGGAGGGAGAGCTCAAGCGTATCAACTTGAAGGGCATTGCCATCGGCAACGGCTTGACGAACCCGAACATCCAGTTCATGCATTATCATGAAATGGCGTACAACCAGTACAACATTACGCTGCTTTCCGACGTCGAGGCTCGTCAGATGAAGAAGGACAGCGTCGAGTGCGTCGCGTTGACCGAGAATTGTCAGCAGTCGCCGTCGTTGGGCAGAGTGTGTCTCAATGCGCTGGACTGCTGGGACGAGAAGCTCGTCGCGCCGTTCGCGAAGGCAAACCGGAACATGTACGACATCCGCCAACCGTGCTCGTCTGACCAACCGGATACGTGTGCACTCAACACCACCAATCTCGACAAGTACTTTGCGTCGGACGTGGTCAAGGCGAACCTGCCCACGTTAAAGCGAACGTGGCACGAGATCGACATGGACGTCAACGCCGCCTTCTCACGCTCCGGGGATGCGTCGTTCTCTTATCACACGTATGTCGCCGATCTGCTCAACGACGGCCTGCGCGTTCTGATCTACGCCGGTGACGCTGATCTCATGTGCAACTGGATCGGCAACCGCGCCTGGACACTCGACCTCGACTGGAAGGGCAAGGACGGCTACAACAAGGCCGAGGAGCACGCGTTCAAGACGCAGGATCCGTATGTGGAGAACGCGTCGGTGGTGGACGCTGGCGTGGTGCGCCAGTTTGAGAACTTTGCGTTTGTCCGCGTGTACGAAGCCGGTCACATGGTGCCAACGAACCAACCTGCGGTGGCGTGGGTGTTGCTGGACAAGTTCCTGAACGGCGAGCAGCTCTGATGAGACCACAGAGAGTGAATGACTGGCAATCCATTTACAATCCTTCACGATAGGACTGTATCGAGGATAGATGTATAACGCGAAGCAGGGATGCGACGTACAACGAGTGATGTACAAAACTGTTCTGTTCACATGGCGTGTCGGTTGTGTGATGGTTCTTCTTATATTTTGCCAAATCTCTAGAACGCACATCAAACAGCGGCGGGGAAGGCCATGAGGAAAGAACAAAAGTCGACAAACACGTAGCGCGTCCAGAGGTAGAAGAACGTCGCAAGGAAGATCGAGATGGGCAAAGCTGGCAACGCCTTGTGGAGCACCGCGAGCAGGAACAGAGTTCCACCGAGACCCTGGAGGAGAAACAGTACGCGTTAGGGGCTGTGGAACCAGTAGTTTGGCAAAAGGAAACAGAACGCACCATGACGATGCAGAGGAAGGTGACCGCGAACGTTGAGAAGTCGAAGATCGCAGCTCGGCCGACGAGAACACTGTAGAAGATGAAGTCGCCGAGACCGAGCTTGATTGTCTTGTCGTCCTCGTCTTCCTCTTGTTGCCGTCGCTCCCGGGCATCATGGCGAGCTTGCACGGGGCAGGCAATATCGATCGAGCACGAGCACACCGTGTACTTGTGGAAAATGAGCAGCCACAGACGCTGCTGCGTCGGGAAGAATTTCTCCGCGACTTGCTGCGCCTTCCACACATCCTCCGGGCTGAAGATGCGGTAGAACTCTTCGAGCAAGCCAACGAGCTGTTCCATGGTGTCACAGTCGTACGTCGTGAAGTCTGACTCAGCGACATTGCGCGGGCGACCCTCGACCGGTGCAGGGGCAGGGGCAGGGACGGGAGCGCGAGTGGGTGCCGGTGCCGGTGCGGGGGCGCTTCGCTGTTGCTGAGTGCGACCCGAGTTTGACGAAGACGCAGACGTCGACGAGGAGGATCGTGCCGGAGGCTTGTTGGCTGCAGCCGGCTGCTCGTTGCCAACGCCGTCGCGGACGTCGGCCTCGTAGATCAGACCGGGCAGCGGCGCCTGCTTATCCTGGATCATGCCGATGAGGATCTTGAGCGGGCCGCACGGCGTGAGCACGGCGCACAGATCGTACACCGCAAACATGAAGCAGAAGATGAACGTCGTCCACTACAGCAGTCAGAAAGGTGGTTAGCTCCATGGAATCCCATGATGTCACGACCGCAGAGTAAAAGATCGTACCTCTGGCCACATTGAGAACTCCCAAGCGAGGATGACGCTCACGCACACGAGGTAGCCATTCTGGACGATCTTGGACGAGCCCTTCTGGTAGAAGATGGAGATCACGCCGACGACGCCAAAGTTGATCATCACGAATAGGAAGCTGGGCCAGTCTACAGCCCAGCCGAACTGGTCGTTCACGACCGAGTCCACGAGCTGGCCGCCCACGAAGCTCAGGATCGCGGTCGACGCGAACATGATGTACCCAGCGAGGAACTTCATGCAGTTGAACTTGTACAGCAGCGCCATGCCGAACGTGAGCACGGCGATCGCGCAGATGATCACGAGCGCATTCACGAGCGACAGCCCAACCTGCTCGGCGCCCGACTTTTGCTCCGCCTGCCCAAACACCAAGTACGTCCTACAAAAAAGCACCACGTCAATATCCACACAAGCCTTGAAACAGCACAAGGGGCTACTCGGAACGTACTGCATCGAGGCCTCGATGTTCTTGTTGCGGTAGTTGACGACCACGAGACTCGCGACAGCCATGGTCACGCAGATCGGGTACACGATCGCCCAGAACGAGTTGACGCCATGCATGAGGTCCTCGGTCGAGCCGCCGTCGTCCTGCGCTTGCTGCGGCGCCGCGGGCGGCGCGTGGCCGCCGCCACTGCGCTGGCTGCCGCCGTGCGCGCTGCCCGCGGGCTGCTCGCCGCCGTTGGGCGTGTACAGCTTGTCGTAGCGGCGCACAACCTCGCCGCCGTCCTCGACGACCGGGATCGCGGACGCGTCGTCCTCGTCTTCGCTGCCGTGGTGGTGGTGGGGGCGCGCCATCGTCGGGGCGCTCTGGTGCATTCAAATAGGAACCACGCGGGCGCCGAGGAGCGAGGGATGCAGGCCGCGTCGACGGGATGGATCTCCGGTCGCGACGCTTTGCCCCTGATAGTGTTGCAAGGCCGACGCTGCGGGTGGCGTTGGTTTTTGCTGGGGAAAAAGCGACCAAACACCTGACACAAAACCAACGCGACAGCACACAAAACCCACATCGCAAGGCGCCGCTGTTGGAAAAACAGTCGGTTCTGTCTGCTGTCGTCTGCGCCGAACCTATTCATATCAGCCCTAACCGCTTTTGTCGCCCACCGCTTCAAGACTCTTATTTGGACTTTGACATTGGATATTTCATGGCATGCGTTGCTAGTTGAGGGTTACATACCCTAGTCACGATGTAGCGAAAAAACCAGTGTTGATGGTGAAGCCATGCGATGGCTGTGGGTTGTAGGTATTAAAAAGCGCTTTTTATGGTGAGATGTCCCAAAAACTTCAATCTGAATACCGGTATCGGATCTTCAGATTCTCCATTTCAAAATGGGAAAATCAGGCGGCTCTCAAAGTCCGTGGGCTGCACGACCTGCATAGCGGGCAAGCGCGAGTGAGTGCCTCGCTGCAGTGATCTAAAGCTCCCCGACGACGTGGCACGAACCTTGACAAAGTCCTCGTAGACCAGGAACTCGAGTGTCGCGTCCGAGGAAGCCTCCTCTAGTACGCGGGAGACGACGTTATCAATCGTCTGAATTCGTGGAGACCACGACAGCGCCACTCAGTTTCACCTCGCACGACATTACTATCTCCCCACAGGACACTGTACCTCTTCTTGCCGTTTGGCAGCATCTTCCGGCGCCTCGCCGTCCTCGGTCGATCCTTGGTATGTGAGAGCAAGATACTTACGCAGGTCGTCGCGCGAGATCTTCCCGTCGCCGTCAAAGTCGTGGAGCCGGAAGGCCTCTACAGCACACCAACCGCGTTGTCAATAGATCGAGAAACAAGGAATATTTAGAACCCGCCGCACCTCGTAGCTTGGTGTCCTGTGCGCTGTGGTAGCTGTAGATCGCGACGAACCGCGCAAATTCCTACGCAACGTCACGTGAGCCGGACTTTTGCAATACCAAACACAACTGCGATACGATCGCTGTCATCTCACGATGAAAGGGACACGACCGTCCGGCGTGAGCTCGAAGAGCCGGAAGACTTGGTCACGTAGCGGGTTCATTGCCATACCTTCCGTCCGTCACCATCGTGAGCAAGCGCGCGGATCGCTGTGCTTCTCCAGACTATGCCGCACGTACCTGGAAGCGCGAAGAATTCGTCTTTACTCATCGCTTCTTGGGCGACGATGGAGCGGTATCTCCTGCGCACGCGGTGGATATCTTGCTCTGGCACTAGGAAACCACACGTCCTCGTTGTTCTTTCTGAAGTGGTCCCAATTCGAGCAGCGCCCGTATGGCTCCTACACGTACGCGACGTTACCATGCGAGTCTCCTCCACTTGCTCATCGTTCAAGTCGCTGGTTTCGCGCGCGCCAAGTGGAGGGCCAAGGCGTCCAAGTAACTGGCCCATGGACTCTTGCTTGTGATCTAGCAGCCGAGTAAGCGAAGCGTCGCGACTGATCCACAGGCTCTATATTTGTGTGACGTGTGAATCCAAGAGATATTATCATGGAGCGTATGCACTGCGTAGGGCTGGATGCGACTATGAAAAACGTAAGGCGACGAAGCTACCTCTCGGCTCGTCGTGGTCATCTTGTTCTCGAATCAACCAGCTTTCTCACACGTTTCCGGCAATAGGGACCGCGCTGCATTTGGGCTTTGAGCAGCACACGTAGCGCGTCGTTTCGCGCGACGCAACACCGAAAACGTGGATAAGCACAGCGCCGCCGATGATGTAGCCGACGCATGTGAACGCGTACGCGACCGGGTGCGTGTCAAAGTTGAACGCGTGCACTTCCCAGCCGGCGACGTGGTTCTTTTGGTCCAACCTCGTGTTGCTCGCGACGATCTGCGACGCGATTGGCAGCAGCGGCAGCGACACGACGACGATGCTCGCGATCCCGAGCGCAAACTTGACTGTCGCGAAGTACAGCACAACCAACGTTGAGCGCACCGAGACGCGCGTGAGCTTGGGGGCCACACGGAGTTCGTGCGCGGCGTACGTGTTATGGTCGTCGCGGTCCTCGGCGTCCGGTACGTCTAGCCGCACCGTCGCGTGCGCCGGTGTGATCAAGTTGGCCAGTGCGACGTCAGCGATCGTCAGCAGACGCGTGAGGTGGAGCGTGCCGATGTAGATCGGGATACCGAGCAGGCAGAGCGGCAGCAGGCCAGCCGCGAGGCTGACACACGTCACTTCGACGCAGAACGCGATCGTACCAAGCACGAAGTTGAACAAGTGGTACGGGATGAGCATGATGGTGCGGAAGCACACGCTCCTGGGCGTCATGGGCGCTGCAAGATCCGGTGCAAAGCTGTAGGGCGTCGCAAGCGGTGTCGTCGGCGCCTGGTGGTAGGTGATCGGCACAGCCGTGGCGGATGGTGGTGCGTCATAGGCCTTCTGGGCATAGTACACGTCGCTCTTGTGTGGTGGCAGCTCCGTCTTCGTTGGCTTGAAAGGGTAGTCCATGCTGGTTTTGAGAGGGAGGAAGGGTGTGCGGGTCAGAGGAAGTTGAGGACTGGCATCCGATGGCAGTCGTGGCTTGCCACTCGGAGTGGTGCGTGGAAGTGGAGCCACTGCATCCAACGAAATGGACATGGAAGGAGTCCAGCGTCCGTCACGCACGCGATTACTGCACGGGCTGTCCACCGAGTTAGTAGAGTTGAAAAGCCACGGAGGTGGGTCCGTGAACCAGTGTCCAACGTGTATACGTTGCTGAGTGCTCAATCCAATCGCGTCATTTACAAACGGTTTTGAGCGGTATTTATTTATATAATTTGTGGTATACAAAGTTAACGCTTCCAAAACCAGAGCAGAATGCGTAAAGCACATATATGCGTTTTCAGAGTCAACGCCTCCTGTCTGTGTGGACGGATGTGGACTGTGGTTTCGCTTTGGCAGAACCGCGCCACAACGTGGCGGAGACGCGATCTTCGCGTGTAGGAGCTATTAGATGCGCTGAGGGTCCATTCGTGAGGTGATAAAATGTAAATTACGTTTAGACACGCTGCTTTACACTTCCCCAGGCGCCCCCCTTGCGTCGAGCGGTGTGGCTATGACGACCGCCTCGACGCAGCACACGCGACGCGTCGTCTCGCGGGAGAGCAACCCTAAGAAATGCATCAACGCGATGCCCACGACCACGTACACGACGAAGACCACCAGGAACCACACGGGGTGCGTGCTGAAGTTGAACTTGTGGACGTTCCAGCCCGCGACGTAGGTCGGCTCGTTCGGGTTGGCGGTATGGGACACGATCTCGGCCGCCAGAGGCGTGAACGGCATGCAAACCACAACGCAGCTCGCGATGCCCAGCGCAAACTTGACGGTCCCAAAGTACACGAGCACGAGTGTAGATCGCCATGAGACCCGCGTGAGCTTGGGCGCGATCCGCAGCTCGTAGCCGCACGCGGCGGCCGAACTGACGTCGGCCTCGTCGATCGAGTCCGGTGCGATCGACCGCGCGGCCGCCTGGGACCGTGTGATCGTGTTGGCGAGCGCGATGTCCATCACGACCATGACGCGCGTGAGCTGCAGTAGCAGGAAATAGATCGGCACGCCGAGGCAGCACAGCGGCAGCAGCGCGCCCGTGACGCTCACGCCCGTGACCACGACGCAAAACGCGCCGACCCCGAGCGCGAAGTTGAGCGCGTGGTACGGCACCAGCTTGAGCGTGAGCCACGCGAGCCCGCGCTTGGCGCGCGCCGAGGGAGGCAGCAGCTCGGGCGGATCAACCGCAGGCCACGCTCCGGGTGGGGTCACCACTGTCGCACCCTCGTGGGTTTTGCCTTGATCGTACTGCTGCTCGAACGGCCAGTCGGCCGGCGGCGCGCTGGGCTTGACCGGCGAACTGATTTCCGCGTAGTTGGAGGCCATCGCGTCCTTGCTTGGCGACGCGAGGGCCGCCATGCCGACATCCTTGGTGGTGGAGGTGGTGGCCATGGCTAGATAGCGAGGGTCGCGATGTCGTGTGAGTGGAACGGAGAGTGGCCACCTCGTCACTTGAAGGCGCGAGAAAAAGACCGACAATGGACAGCGTATGACTCTCCAGAGTGGCGACCGACCCAACGGATCGCTGGAGCGCTCTGGACGCGTGATCGCTGAATGATTGTGCTTTGCTGAACTGAGTCGCAAGGTGTCCCACGGGGTGGCGCCCCCTCGCCCTCATAATGAGAGCCTCATCCTCCTCGTTTGGGTACACATTGTAAATGGTAAGTATTCCATCGTGCTGCATTTATCCACCGCCAACCCAACCTAAGCGGCGAAGATACCGGAACTACAGGTACGTAGGGCCTTCGCTCAGACAGCGGTGCCCGCGCTGCTGCTCGCGGTCGTGGGCTTGATGACCTTGCAGCACACGCGGCGCGTGGTTTCGCGTGCGACGCGGCCGAACACGTGCATGAGCAGCACGCCCCCCACGAAGAACGCGACACACGTGAGAAAGTACAAAAACGGGTTTGTACCAAAGTTGAACTTCTTGACGGGCCAGCCGGCGATCACCGTGTTGGCCGCGTCGGTCGCGTAGTCGGCGACGAGCTCCGAGACGATCGGCAGCAGCGGCAGACTCACAACCACGCAGCTCACGAGCCCGAGCGCGAACTTGAGCGTGCAAAAGTAGAGCACCACGACCGTCGAGCGGAACGAGATGCGCGCGAGCTTTGGCGCGAGTCGCAGCTCGTACGCGATGGCCGAGCTCTCGTCCACCTCGTCGGGCACGCGCCAGTGGACCGCGGCCTGCGAGCGCGTGATCGTATTGGCGAGCGCGACGTCCATCATCACGAAGAGCCGCACGACTTGCAACAGCAGCAAGTACACTGGCACGCCCAGCAGACACAGCGGCAGCAGCACCGCTGAGACGCACACACCCGTCAGCACGACCGGGAATGCGGCGGTCGCGAGCAGGAAGTTGAGCCCATGGTAGGGTACTAGCTTGAGCGTGAGCCAGAGCAGACTGCCGGAGTGCTCGCGGCGCGCCGACGGCGGCAGCGGTACGTGTGTTGGGGCCACCGGCGGCAGCGGTGCGGCCTTGGTGGACGGCGGTGTCCCCGCCGACTCGTGGGGGTGCAGCGGCGGCACCGAGGGCTTGTGCATTGTCTTTCTTGCGCTGTTGTTCGATGTGTCTTGCGTTGTGGCCACACTTTGAAGATGGAGAGCTCTTGGGGGAGGGACTGAGTTTTCCTTTCAAACCGTAACAAGCGACACCCACATGGTTCCTAACCTACATGGTCATCATCCCGTGACACTGAGGAAATCCCGTGCTCATCCGGATCACGAATGGCCTGCTGGCGGCGTCCACGCTGGCATTACGACGTCTATCAAAGTATAAACGACAAGCATGGGAGCGCTGACACGTGCCTATAATATTAATCGTAGAGCAGGAAGCAGCGTGATGTGATTAGTGTGACTCTACGCTTCTTGCGCTCCTGGCCAAACTACCTTGTGGTCTGGGCTCAGTAGGTCGACGTGGAGCCGTACGCGGTCGTGGCCGACGGGTACTGCGATGGCACGGCGTATCCGTAGGCGGGCTGCACGTAGCGGTACGTCGAGAACCGCTCGCAGCAGAAGAACCGCGTGGCCGCGCGCGACAGACGCGCCGTGATGTGCATGAGCGCCAGGCTGATCACGAACAGGCTGACGCACGCGACCGTGAAGCCCACGGGGTCGGTCTCCATGTTGAAGTCGTGAACGTCAGTGCCGAGCACCGTCACAGTTACGTCATTGTCGGTCGTTTGCGAGAGCACTTCGGCGACCGGGAACGAGATTGCGAGCGAGAGGATAATGAGGCTCACGAGGCCCATCGCGAACTTGATCGTGAGAAAGTACAGCGTCGCCATCAGCGACAGCGGCGACACGTTCATGAGACTCGGTGCGAGTCGCTGGCCTTCCATTCCGTAGAACGCGGCGCGCTCTGGGATGCTCACGTAGACGTGCTCTTCGGGGGGCGAGATGTAGTTGTACAGCTCGACGTCGAGTTGCGCGCAGAAGCGCACGATGTAGAGCACTAAGCGGAAGATCACGATGCCAAAGCAGCACAGCGGGATCAATCCAGCCGACGTCGAGACGCCGGCGATAACGACCATGAACGCGCCGATGCCCAGGATCGCGTTCAGCAAGTGAAAGATGAAGAGCTTGAAGATCATGCCGCAGCAGCCCTCCTGCCGGTAGTCGCCGCTGTGCGGTGGCGGCTCGTACACGACCGCGACGGGCGGCGCGATGTGCTGCACGAGCGGCTGTTGTTGTGGCGGCAGGTAGGACGACGATTGCTGCGAGTACTGCGGCGGCGCCTGGTGCTGCGTCTGGTTGGGGTTGCTGTAGTGGTACACGGGCTGCGCCATGGGCGGCGCGCTCGGCTGCGGCAGCGACGGGTAGTTGACGTCGTGGCGCGCCACCGACGGATCGTCCTTCATGTTTCCTCTGCTCACTGTCTCTTTGTGATCGCCGCGCGCGCTGTTGGGATCTGAGCGCCAGCGACAACGACGCGCTGGTTGGAAGCTGGTTCGTTTTGACTCTCGCCCCGATTTTCGAGGAGCTCCTCCCCAATGGCATCGGAATGGTGGTAAATTTGAGGTTTTGTAGGGTTTTAACCAACACTCTGATCAAATCCGTCCAAACGGAGTGTTGGCGGATGTCGAATCGGATGGATACACATTCACGAAGTCAGCGATTCGAAGTTTTCTCGGAACGACGAACTGGCTGCTCCACTCAGCAGCAACGCTCCACCACAAAGGTGATCCGTCGTGTGCAACGTGACGGGCGTGCGGTCTCCGCTCACCGATTGCCAATCGGTGCACCCATCGGTGATGAGTGCGTATCGGTGATGAGTGAAGCCAAACGTGCAGCCTCCGGCTTAGCCTCAAGGTGGTGCGATCTCAGCTGTGGCTGCAGGTACGAGCTCTGACCTCAACATAATGTTAGGGTTGGCGAAGGTTGGGGTCACTGCCAAGAAAGCTGAGTAGCGAGTTATGGTGTTTTTGTATCTCTTTGAACGGATTCACACACCTGTGGTGTCATGGCAAGAACGATGCTCTTCCCTACAGTACTACAGATTGGATCAAGAGAAGTCGTTTGGATTTGCTGGGTTTGCATCATATTTCGCGTGACTGAAGAGGTCTCGCCCTCAGTGGGTCGAGCTTCTCACGCGGATTGGTTGACTCACAAATGAGGTTAAAGGGGCAGTCGAGAGGGATTGTCAGTCGGTGTCACACTACGCGACTTCCGCGTCTTCCTCCGACGAGAACTTCTTGATCGACTCGACCTTGCGCAGACCATGCAGTGCAGCCACTCGGTACGCCTCCGCCAGCGTAGGGTAGTTGAACACAGCATTCCGGAAGTACTCGATCGTGCCGCCAGTCGACATCACGACCTGGCCGATGTGGATGATCTCCGTCGCGCCCTCACCAATGGCGTGCACGCCGAGCACGTGGAGAGTCTTGGGACAGAAAATGATCTTCAAAAAGCCAGGGACGCCGCCGAGCATCTGGCCCTTGGCGAGCTCCTCGTAGCGAGCAATACCAACCTCGTACGGGATGTTCTCCGCCGTCAACTGCTGCTCGCTCTTGCCGACCATCGAGATCTCGGGGACCGTGTAGATGCCGAACGGGAACACTTCACCGGAGCGCATGCGCGTGCGCTGGTATGACGGGTCGCTCAGCTGGTTGTCATCCTGAGCCTTCTTCTTGTTGATCGGCTTCGAGCTTCGCATGTGCACCGATGCCAAACGGCCCTGCTCCATCGATGTGGACGCGAGTGCCGGGTAACCGATGCAGTCGCCAGCGGCATAACTAGATACACACATGCAAGCCCACAAGTTAGAAATCCTCCCTCACAGATCACCAGTTGGGGAAGAGGCCGACTCCACGTACATATGAGGCACGGCCGTGCGGAAGTTGTCGTCCACCTGCAGCAGTCCCCGCTTGTCGGTCTCAAGGCCGACGGCCGCCAAGTTCAAGCCGTCCGTGCTGCCCTGACGTCCGACTGTGTACAGCAGACCGTCACCGATGATGGTCTTGCCGCTGTTCAGCTTCACGATGACCTCGCCATTCGCGGCCTTCTCCACGCTCTTGATGGTCTCGTCCGTGTAGAAGCGCGTGCCGGTCTGGCGCATGGCATACTTGAGCGCCTCAGCCACCTCCTTGTCGGCCATGTCGAGGATCTCCTTGCGGCCGTCAATGACAGTCACCTCCGAGCCTGGGATGATGCTCATCATGGAGGCGTACTCCATACCGATGACGCCAGCGCCCACAACAATGAGGCGCTTCGGAACGGCATCCACCCGACCCCAGAGGATCTGGTCGCTGTCAAAAATGGTCTTGCCATCGAACGGAATATCCTCGCGGCGCGCCGGGCGCGTGCCCACCGCAATCAAGAACTTGTCCGCCGTCAACACACTATTGCACAGGAAGTTTAAGGTCAGCACCCCGAAGAAAGACGCAGTTAGCTAGCACGGAAAGTAAGCAACTACATACCGCTTGCAGATGTCTGCGCTCGTGTGGCGCTTCGTGTCGGTCGCCGTCTCATACGAGTCGTTCGAAAGCACGGCCACCATCTTCTTGCTCGGGTCCGGAAGGAAGCGCGCCGTGCCGGCGATGAGCTCGATGCCGTTGCGCAGCAGCTGGTGGCGCGTGATGTCGGTCTCGGCGCTCTCGACCTTACGCACGCGCTGCAGGACGTCCTCGATGCCAAAACGCTTCTTGGGCTTGGACGCGCCCTCGTAAAAGCTGCGGTGGCGGTGGGCCGTCAGGTGCAGAATGGCCTCGCGGAACGTCTAATACGAGAACCACACGCCCCTATTAGAATCTGAAGCCCGTCACCGCGAAGCGAGCGTGAGTAGGGGCTAATCATTACCTTGGAGGGCACGGTGCCCGTGTGGATGCAGACGCCGCCGACCATGTCCTTCTTGTCGATGATCGCGACCGACTTGCCGTGCTTGGCGTGGTCGATCGCGCACTTCTGACCGGCGGGCCCGCTGCCGATCACGATCAGGTCAAAGTGCTCGCTGGCCTTGAGGTCCTGGAGCATCTCGCTAAGCGGCTTGCGCTTGGCGCTCTCGGCGGGCGGCGCCAGCGCGTCGACGCCCGAAATCGCACGCTTGGCGTGCGTGGCGCCCGCAAGCTGCGCGCGGCGACGCAGCAGGAGCGTGGACGTCGAGAGCATGGGTGGGGTGGTCAACCGACGAGCGGATAGGTGGTTTCAAGCGGAGGGAGACGCGCTGCGGACCTCAGGTTTTCCGTCGGTCGTCCGCGACTTCTGTCTTCTGGTTCTGCTTGGAGGATTCTCACCGGTCCAACAACCCGCGAGCAGCTCAGCTCACCACCGTAACCACCCGCCAGCCTCTGGCGAGGATAGTGTACCCCCCGCGACACGAACCCCTAATCCCGATTACGAAGCGGAAAGCCCGTGCGGTTCAGCTTCTCTTCTAGGACACATGCATATACTGATATAACACTCTCCACAACAATGTGTGGTCCACGCCAGGGAGAGGCATGTTGACGCCGACGAGAGTGACGGTCCTTGAGCCGCGTGTGTCCGACACGTTTGCATACTCCGTTCAAGTGTGCTGTCTGCCGTTGTTGCGTTCTCCGACAGCCGCAAAAAACGACACCAAGCTCGGCGAGGCCGGTGGGTTTTGCTGTCAAACGGGTCAATATCCGGGTTTCCGCTCGCGGCAGCTTCAACCCGACCCATCCTTGGCCCGGAAGGAAGAACGAAAAGAGATTCTGGGGCGAAAGGTCCAGGGCAAAATAACAACAAAAAAGAGAATCTTCTGGCTCGCTTGCGGGCACGTCGCCCGCATATTCCCTCCTCCGATTGCGCCTGCCCGCAATCCACGGCAGCACACGGCGCTAGCATCTCCTCCTGCCTCTCGTTCGCTCTTCGTGACGGGGCCGCGTTCCAGAAGCGTGCGAACACCCCCCCCCCCCCCCCCCCACGTTGCTAAACACCCGTAAACGGGTCGGGTCTCCCAAAACGGGTTGTTTTCCACGGGTATTGGCCTCGACCCACGTGAGAAAAACCAACCCTCTTGCGCACAGCACACTCGCAAGGGGCATTGCACGCACACGACAGTGTGACGCAGCGACCGCGTCGGGCGCCCAGGACGGAGAGACAGCGAGCGAGCGAGCGGACCTGCCTGCCTGCCGCCGGACGGTCTCACCGTTTTCCCCACTCACACTCCACACCGTCCGTCGTCCGCCGCGAGAGACGGCCAGCGCTGCGGGGGGTGCGCGTGTGTCATCGCCGTCGTCGTCGTTTTCTCGACCGACACGGCTGTGTGAAAACCGAGCGGGTGGGAGAGCGTGAGTGCTCGGCGATCTTTTGGTGGCGAAGTGAGTGCGCTTTCCCCTTCTCGTCCTGTTTGGATACGGAGGAAGAAGACGGAACGGCGCCACGCAAGCCAAGTGCGCGAGTGAGTCGGGAAGGGGCGACGTGACGAAACGCGCCGATACCGGAACGAGTCTCCCAGCGACGCGACGGCATCACGCTCGACGTCACCAACTGGTGGGACATTTTGGGGGGGGTATCAGTCCGGTTTCGGAGAGAGAAGCGAACTGCACATAGTGTACGATAGCGCGCCGCGTGCCCGCGCGAACGTCAAGGCACACTGGAGGACGCTTATTTATCCCGCGCGCCGCCGCCTCGCCGCGCGGATACCATGTCGACGATGGGCGAACCGTCGATAAAGCTAGGGTGTGTACCAGAATTCCTCAGCGCATGCGCAGATTTCCGCGAGCTATGGATACTAACGCTCTCTCGTCGCCGACGTGTGTTGCTTCTCATGTGCAGCAAAATCTTCATCGGCGGCCTATCGTACGAGACAACCGACGGTACGGGGTGTTATGCGAGTTGGGCTCAACCGTCAGATTGAATATCTGACTGACACGTTTGATTGTGTAGATAAACTGCGCTCGTACTTTAGCGCCTTCGGCCCCGTGACGGACGCAGTCGTGATGAAGGATCCGATCTCGCGCCGCTCCAGGGGCTTCGGTTTCATCACCTACGCTGATCCGATCTGTGTGGATCGTGCGCTCGCACAGCCGAACCATATTCTCGACGGTCGACGCGTACGTGATGACTATAACCTGTGTGTTTTGGGGATCGACGTGTGGACTAATTCGAGAACGATCTGTACGTTCGATGTGCAGGTGGAAGCGAAACGTGCGGTGCCGCGTGCTGAAAGCACTTCCAGAGACAGCATTAGCAGTACCACTAGCAGCCGCAACGGGAGCATCATCTCAACAAATAGCATCAGCAGCAACGCCGGAACGACGAAGAAGATTTTTGTGGGCGGTCTCCACTACGAGACGAAAGATGGTACGTAGCGCGAAGAAGCCTCATCGATGTGGATGATTGCGTGCGGCTCACCTTGACATTGGAACGTCGCTGTCTGTAGCCGAGTTCCGTCGTTACTTTCAGCAATTTGGAAAGGTCATGTCGGCTGAAGTCATGTTCAACCGCGAAACGAACAAGTCACGCGGGTTCGGATTTGTCATTTTCGAACACGAAAACAGTGTCGAGTTGGTGCTGCAAGACAACACGCATGTCATTGATGGCAAATCCGTCGAAGTCAAGCGCGCTGTTCCTCGTACTGACGTGCCACCTCCGCGATCTGTTTCATCTCGTGCGGGGTCGTTCAGCGGTACAGCTGGGCCAGGGTCGGTGGGAAGTTTGGACGACGTGAGCGTAACATCGACAGCCTCGATTTCTCGTGCAGGGACTCCATCAAGCAGCCTATCGGCGAGTGCTGTCAGCGTGAACGACCGATACAACAGCTCGGGTAACGGCGCAATTGGCGGATATGCTGCAGCTGTGCGCTATGGTGGACGAGGGATGCCAAGATCCGGGTCTATGCACCAGCCGTCACCGATGCATGACATCTCCAGCCTTGACAACCCTGAGCAGACTCTCGCCCGTGTCGCTGACCGGTTGACGACTCTTGTTTTGGAGGATGATGCATCCGGTGCGTTGTCGTCTACGTCGTCGCGCGACTCGAACAAGGTTTTGGATTCTCCCATCGCACCTTTGCTGTCGCCTCTTGGGATCACACCACGCCCGCTGAACGAGCAACCGATGGAGCAGTGGAATCTGTCTCCTTCCATGGCCCCTCGGGGAACGCGCGACATCCCACAGCTATCCCCCACGCAGGCTGACGCCCCTTGGCAGACGCGTCCATGGCAAAAGGGATGGGCCTCCCAGGCCGAACGTGAAGATCGCGCGGCACGGGAGTCCTCGCATGATCCACTCGGCCAACCTTCGTACTTCTCAGCATTTGGTGGCGAGCGACGTGGATCCAAGACATCGATGAGCCAGAGCACATGGAGTCCGTCAAGATACTCTTCGTCCAGTGCCGAGTTCGGCGAGCTTGGAGGCCCATTTGGAGGTGACCATGGCCTTCAGACCGACGGTGGCTTCGGTGGCGGAAACTCTGTGTTTGCTCCCAACGGCAATGATGCGTTCGGTGGATCCGGAATCGGATTGGGACCACGCTCGCCGTACAGCTCACTCGGAGGCTTGCTTCCTCCGACTGGGTTCTTTTCACAGAACGAACCTGAAATGCCACTCGACGGTCCGTTGGGCGTTGCGATCGACGATTTCGGCGACGAGAAACTCGACATCCGGTTCGAGCAGCAGTACTCGTAGACCCAGTAATGCACCCGAGGAAGGTGCATCCTCCCCACGAGCGATTCCACCACAAGAGGAGAGTGACGGCACGGTTCGGTGTGAATCCAAAGCACCTAGCCGAGATCACCAACATGGCGCTGACACAAGGCAGTCGACGAAAATTTCAAGAGGCTCATTGCAGACACGAGAGAGCCTGCAGTCGTGTCGAGAGGTGGTGCCCGCTCGCGTGGAATACTCGCGAAAGTTAGCAAGCGGTAGGGAAGAATAGGCAGGCAAATAGGGTAGGTCGATAGTCAAGTTAGTTTATCTTAGTTGGCAGGGCAAGGGTCGGAGGGCAGCCCATCGGGAAGTACGATGGTGAGCAAGAACTGGAAGAACGCGATCGTTCGGGATCGAAGAAGAGTACAAGAAGATGAACCAGGCCGGGGTGGGGGCTCCAGAGGAGACGTGAAGACATCCGACAGAGACTTCCTCCCCTGCACTAAACTGTAGTACCAGCAGAGCGATTACAAATATTTGCGAATTGTTTCTTGATATCTTGCACATGGAGTTGAAGTTTGCGGATAACAAAGCTAATTAGTATCCTGTGTCGACGCCTAAGCTAATGTCGACGTGCCAACTCACCGATGAGGGGCCAAAAAGCAGAACGGCGAAGAGAAGGAAGCCAGCATGCGCGGCACGACGTGGGGCATGGACACGGACAAGCACGAGAACCACTGGCGGCGCACGTTCTGCCAGATCCCGTTCCCGGTGATCTACGAGCGCGCCGAGAGCGGCAAGCGCAGCCTCCACCGGCTCGTCGAGTTCTTCCGGCGCAAAGCCGAGGCCGACCGCGGCGCGAGCGAGGAGCTGCGCGCGGCGCTGCTCACGCCCATCGACAGCGTGACGACCGCGGCGCTGGACGACCTGGAGGAGCTCGGCTCGAGCATGCGCCGCGCGCTCGGCGAGGTCAAGAACTACGTGGACGCGACGTGCCACCAGCAGCTGCTGCTCGCGCGCGTGCTGGAGGAGCAGGTTGCCGAGCCGCTCATGTCGCTCCAGGAGGCCTCGGAGATGTACATCCGCACGCTGCAGGGCGAGATCCGCAAGGTGAACGACCAGTACACGCAGGCACTGAGCACGCACGACCAGGCCGCGGCGAGGCTGCGCAAGGCCAGCGAGGAGCTCACGGAGGCCAAGGATCGGCAGCGCATCGCGCTCCACGGCATCGGGGTGCCGGCGTTTGAGCTCCAGCGGCTTGCGTTGCGTGTGACCAAGTGCGAGGACGAGGTCGCGCAGGCCGAGTTCGCCAAGGCGCAGACAAAGACGCTGCTGTACAACCGCATCGTCTCGCGCGACGAAATGGCCATGGCTGTCAGTGTTGCGTACCAGAAGGCCGAAGAGGAGCGCCTCGATCAGCTCAACTCATGCCTCGAGCGGTTCCTCCATATCGAAAAGGAGCGCGTGAAGGCCGCTGAGAAGATGCTGGGCTCACTAGAGATGCACATCAAGAATGTTAGCCGCGCCGAGGACATCCAGCTGCTCATCCACAACCATCGGAACCCGGACAACATGCATTTCCAGGGCAAAGCGCTCGCGCTCCTCGACTGGCACTGGAACAAGACAGTCTCGGAGCGCGAGAAGGCAAGCAAGTTGGGGAGCGATGGACACTCACCGTCATCGCGCGCTCGTCGTGCTTCTACGGAGGGCTCCAAGCGTTCCGAGGGGCGCGCGGATCTGTTCGCGGAGCCTATTGAGATCCCGCCGAATCGTCATGACGAAGAAAACAGCTCCAATGTCGCAGAGAAGAGTCCGCACCGAGCGCTGGCGGAGACGTCAATGGGAAAATCACTGCACAGTCTCTTCGCTCTGGATAGTCAGCCGAACACGCCTTCAAAGAAACCTACACCAGCACTTTCTCGCGTTGTGAGCGACGGTGGTTTAGATGACGGAGATGATGATGTCTTGGCGTCTGCAGTCGACGAGGCTATCCAGGCAACTGCAACCGAGTTGGAGCAAGTTGAGATTGAAGACGGAGTGGCCCAGCCTGCCTCAGAGGTGGTGAGTGCGGAGGCAACGACACTGAGTGAGTCGGTCCCCTCCCTGCCAGCGCTCAAGGAAATTATCGAGTCGTCTTGCCAGACACAGGAAGGTCGCGCACTGTTTGTCAAGTGCCTTAACCGCCAGCGAAGCCTCGAGACGCGAGTCAAGGACAAGGCCAGTTTTGACGCGCTCGTCGAGTGCTTTAGTATTTTCCTGGACCACTGCATGCGCGAAGATGATATCAAAGCTGCAAAAACCGCGATGATCCTCGCGGAAACGTTCTACCTTGCGCGCAACGACGTGGCCAAGGACAAGCCCGACGAAGACGTTGAGCAGTTCCGGCGTGAACGGGGTGGCTCGTGGGGATTCGCACACCACGCGCTGGGGCGTGCCTCAGCTCGCATATACGTGCAGGAAGAAGTCAAGAAGCACGATATCTGGAAGAACCCCACGTTCTGGGAGAAGGCGCTCTTGCTCGCGATCGGTGAAGAGCTCCACAGAACGCCTCAGCCTTGTGCGTGGGAGGACTTGCCATCGGGTGTGTCCCGGGGCCGCACTCAGTCGAACAGCAGCGATAGTCTCGGCGAGATCGGCGGCGGTCCAGGCTCCGGTGGCAGCCTATACACGCGCGAAGAGGCTGTGAGTCGGGTCCACAACATCGTGTTCGGACAGCTCGGATCTTTCACGCTGAGCATGCTCGAGTTCGACGTGCCGTTCATGCAGATCGAGTCGTTTGTGGAGACCATGTGCGACGCACACGAGCTCACCGAGGACCAGCGGTTTCTGCTGCGCAAGAATCTACAAGAGATCTTCGCCACGTTGAAGTAGGAAGTAGTAGAAGCGACGACGGAAGGGGCACTGACACTTTCACGACCGTGTGATTTCTTTATAATGCGATTGACAGAGATGTAGTACCATGCCTTTTTCACTTTTTCTCCCTCTCACACACACTCTCTCGCTTAGTTGAGACGCTCGATGATAAGCGCACCGGCGCCTCCGCCGCCGTTGCAGATCGACGCGCAACCGATCGTAGCGTCACGCTCCTTGAGGATGTGGTAGAGCGTGCCGACGATACGCGCGCCCGACATGCCGATCGGGTGGCCGATCGCGACGGCGCCGCCGTTCACGTTGACACGCGCGTGGTCGAGGTTCATGAGGCGCATGTTGGCGAGCGCGACGACCGAGAACGCCTCGTTGATCTCGTGGTAGTCGACATCGCTTAGCTGCAGGCCGGCGTGGTGAAGCGCGACGGGCACAGCCTTGGACGGCGCGATCGTGAACTCAACCGGGTCCTGCGCGGCATCACCGAAGCCGCGAATCTTGGCGAGCGGCTTGAGACCGAGCTCCTGGGCCTTAGCACCCGACATGATGACGAGCGACGCAGCGCCGTCGTTCAGCGGCGAGGCGTTCGCGGCCGTGACCGTGCCGTCCTTCTTGAAGGCCGGGCGGAGCGACGGGATCTTGGACGGGTTGGTCTGGAACGGCTCCTCGTCCTTGGTGTAGACGATCGGGTCGCCACGGCGCGGCTTGACCGTCACGGGCGTGATCTCGGCGTCGAAGAAGCCACGCTTGTTAGCCTCGAGCGCGCGGTTGTAGCTCTCGATGGCGTACGCGTCCTGGTCCTCGCGCGTGAAGCCGAAGCTGTCGGCGCAGGCCTCACCGCACATGCCCATGTGCTGGTTGTTGTACGGGTCCCAGAGGCCGTCGTGGATCGCGCCGTCCACGAGCTTGCCGTCACCGAGACGGTAGCCCGTGCGCGCCTTCTGGAGGTAGTACGGCACGTTCGACATGCTCTCGAAACCGCCGGCCAGCATGATGTCCTGGCTGCCGGCCATGATGCTCTGCGCGGCCATGGCAACCGACTTCATGCCCGAGGCACAGACCTTGTTCACGGTCGTGCACGGGATGAAGTTGGGGAAGCCGGCCTTGAGGATGGACTGGCGCGCGGGCGCCTGGCCGATGCCGGCGCTCACGACGTTGCCCAGGTACGCCTCCTGGATCTGGCCGGGCTCAAGGCCAGCGCGCTCGACGGCGGCCTTGTTGGTGATCGCGCCGAGCTCGGGCGCCGAGAGCGACGCGAACGATCCGTTGAACGTCGCGATCGGCGTACGCGCGTAGCTGACAATCACGGCGTCCTGTTCCACAAAGAGACCAGTTGCGTTAGCCAGACCACCCTCCACGACACGATGGCGAGAGCGCTACGTACACGGGGGCCGACGGCCGAGGAGAACTGGCGCTGCAGCGTCTTGGCCGCAGCGGACTTGAGCGAGGCGGGGCGGAGCATCGTGTTAGGAGAGGTGACGTGGGCGGCGCGGCGCGAGATCGACTATGAAGGACGAACCGAACCGAACCACACCACAGCGGCCGCCCACTCACCAGCACGGTCGCGTCAACGCTATGCACCATTGGGCAAATCGGCGGATCTGTTCACCCTTAATTAGAAACTGCGAGGAGCTCCTTACCATATCATTACTGTTATCACATTCGTCCACAGTTGTCAAATGAGGGGATTGGAACGTGCCTCGAAGCCGTGGCCGCCCGTGTTGTGACGGTCGACCGTCACCAAAAAACCTCAGCGGAACTTCAAGCTTGTCAGGTGGGGAAATCTGCCTTCACCCGGCCGGATTGGATCGCGTGATATCACATATCAGAGGTTCGGTTCACCCACCACGCACATACCACATAACAGAGGTGTGTCCTTCTAACGAGGGAGAGGGCACTAACCCGGCGCGACCCCCACCTTCGCATGGTGTTGCATCAACATCCCACAAGTGCAACGTAAGCGGCAACCGAGGCGTCCGGGCGACGGCGCCTGTATCGACGCGCATGCTGTTCCTCGAGCAGACGCAGGGCTTCGGCGGCGGCGGCGACGCGCGCGGCGGCGTCCAGCCGCCGTCGCTGTACGAGCTGCTCATGCAGGAGCGCATGGCCGGCGGCTTCAAGCCGGCGCTCGAGTACCTCGTGCAGACCGTGTGCGACGCGTACCCGCAGCTCTCGGCCGCGGCGCCCGTGCGCCACTTCGAGGAGAGCTACGCGCTGCTCCAGGCCGCGCTCGAGCGCTACTTCCTGAACCGGTACGACAGCCTCGCGAGCGAAAAGTTCTTCGGCATGAAGCGCGTGATGTACCATCCCGCGACGCCCGCGGACCCGGCTGCCGCGGCGGCGGCGTCGGCGGCGGCGCCCACAACGGCACCGCTCAGCGACGCGGCGCGCCGACGCTCGCTACTGCTCGCTGTGCTCGTGCCGTACCTCAAGGCGAAGCTGGATGGCCTCCATCGCTCGCTCGCCGCGCAGACCAGCTCCCCTTTGTCGCCGGGAACGACGAACCAGACGAATGGCACGACCGCCAACGCGACTGGATCAAGCCGTCCGCGGCGTTGGCGCGAGTTCTTGCGAAGTTTTAAGCAGCTCGCACTGCTGGCCAAGCTCAAGCGTGCGTTCGTGAAGGGCTACCCGTTCGTGCATCTCGTCTACGAGGCGGCGTTCTTCTTGTACCAGGTGCGTGGACTCTGGAGACCTGTCTTCAACCTTCTCATGGCTCTGCCCGGCGAAATGGCTAAGTGTTCTATGCATGTGTCGAACTGTACAGTGGTTGTATTTGTTTGGCGACACGCCTTACTTCTCTCCGTTCTTACGTCGACTTGGTGTGGTGCTCGTTCGTGTCACACCGACGGACGAGGTACGCTGATCATCCTGAATCATCTACTTTCAAAGCTGTGAACTGACGACTTTTGAAATGATGCAGTCGGCCATCATGGACAAGCAGAACGAATACCGAGCCAAGTTCTTGGAGTCGGTGAGTGGCGAATCACTCCTGCAGCGTATCCGGAGAGGCCTCGTTCGCACGTCGTGGGCGGTGTACGACCACTCCTACGTGCTACTCATGGTGGGCATCGGGTGCTACAAGTTCTTGGAGTGGATGTACTCGGACGAAGGCAGCGCTGTGATCAAGATCCGCCACACCGGCGCCGAAGCGCCGATTCCACCCCCGCCGCTCCCACCAGCATTTGCGGGAAATGCCTCCGTGACCCTTTCTACGCTCGATGCATCAACCTGTCCCATTTGCCAGAAGCGACGAGTTAATCCTGCTGCATCCGAATCCGGCTTCGTCTTTTGCTACCCCTGCATTTACCGACATGTCGAGGAGGTTGGCACTTGTCCAGTGACTCACATCCCGTGCGAAGTCGCCAGCATCGTCAAGATCTACGACGACGCGACGGCATGAGCTCCTGTCGAAATCAATAACAACAGAGGAAGTTCAACTGAATCTGTCGCGACTGCTCAATCTATATATCTGCAGAGACATGCAAATTACTGCAGGGAGCGTTAGATCTGGAGGCATCCTCTTGTTTGTAGCCCGGCTATTTTCAGGCGAGCGATGCGCAGTGGATGCGCAAAAGCGTCCGAGGTCAAAGAATAAGTGATCGTTCTCAAGCGTGCGCTTGGAGATGGAGAGGGAGAGTTCACTGTTCCGATCAAGTCGAGTCGATTTGTTGACAGTCTCCATGCTACCTTGGGCCTCCACTCTGTGAGCAGTATCTTCAGTGGATTGGGACTTGGGCATCCAACCGCCTCTCCAAGCACGGTGAGGCAGCATGCACCGAGCTCAAAAAGCGAGCACCAAGCTCTGCCATGACAGAGAGGTCGAGAAGGCGCAAGAGATTCACAAGCGCAAGATTGACGGCGTCAAATCATACCTGACAGCCATCACGCGGCCACCGGCACCAGCCGTCCCAGCGTCGTCGAAGTCGTCCAAACCTGCGACATTCTTCCGTAGGAGCCTTCGGCAGCACGTTGCAGCACCGAAGGCTCATAATGCAGCTAGCCACAGAGACATCGAACCGAAGACTGTCAACACAGGCGACCACAACGGCGCCAATTCGGAGGACGATGACGTCGGCGGCACCAGCAACGATGAAGGAAGCGATGATGGAAACTGTGCTCATGATGATGAAGTTGTGACCGAGTCTTTCGGCAAACTCGATGAACTTCGATCAGTTCTCGTTCCGGTGATGGCCTATAAAGGCCACAAGACTGATCCTGCAGAACTCGACTACGAGCGATATCTCGACGCCATTACTAATCCACCTCCGTCGGCACACGAGCCACCGAAGCCAGAGCCTATTCATCAGTCGGTACATAGTCTTCGCGCGAGCGCGTTTCGCATGCGTCGACTCAAGCAGATCGAGAATGATAACTTGACCATTTTCGAGCGCATCAAGAACAGCACCGCTCACTATCGCACCGATAGCCTCAAGAAGGATTGGGATCAGAACGTCGCGTATCTGACATCCATTTGCTCGTATCCGGTGGTTGAGGAGGCCCTCCATCCCCCCGCTCGAAGGACCACGTACGCAAGGAAGCGATCACCGTTTGCTCCTAGGTTACCTGAGCAATTGCCCAGTCTTCAGCTTGATTCGCCACCCGTGGTGCACCCTATCAAAGCGATTCCCACGTCACCGAAGAAAGCCAATGCCCTCAATCTTTCGCCAGCGTTCCGATCGCTGAGGAAAGGGTTACCCCAGGTTCCAGCGTTACCTCCACTCACTTCTTCACCGCGGCCAGTGAACGGCACAAAAATCAAGAGTATGACTGCCGTCGCCATTAGTCGCTCAACAATACAGCTTGAGGAGCCGAGAAAGGCAAGATCGCCACCAATGACGAGATCTCCGAGCCCCCCTGCAAGAACAGAGAGTGCAAGCGTGGGAGATGATCCCTCGCGGTACACGTTGCTGAAGATAGGCCGGTTTGTGGGCGGCAAGTATCTCGTCTTGACTGTCTTTTGTGGTGATGGTATCACGAACCCATACGGGTTTGACGTGGTTGCACTGGATCCGGAGAGCCACGTCGAGTTTCACTTGAGCATCACGAAAGAGACCACCCACATGCTTCTTGAGACGATCAGCTCCTCGACCATGGCTGAGCGTACAGCTGCCGCGGCTGGTACGAACCTGTCAATGGAGCTAATTGCTCGATGCATTTGCGATCACATCCGATACGCGCGGACAGGAAACAGTGAAATCGTTTTCCTCGTCGCAACTGTTGGGAACCCTGGGGGTCTCAGCAACGACACAGACAGTGGCTTGGATGGAGGACAACTTCACGTCAGCAGCCACTTATCCGCGAGTGACAACGCAAGCTTGCTTTTGGACATGATGTATTCTGCCATGGCATTCTGCCTCCACCAACACGTACGGATCTCTTCGTCGGTGGCAGATGACCCTCCAAATGTCTTCTGCGCACATGTGTTTGCAAGTACCCGTCCGCAGCAGTGTTGCCAAGCTAGCATGCGGCATTCGACGACGTCAGATTTGCCAGTTCAATCTGCCGGTGGTGCTTACAACGGACTTGTTTGCTTTGAAGTGCGCGAGGACGGTCAAGAGCAACGATCGTTGATGGCGCAACTTTTGGTCAGCGTTAGTGAACTCATCAAGCGATTCGAAGACGATTATGTCGCGCTAGACTCAACCACTCCCGAGCGTCTCAGCCTCGATCGGTTCCTCATGCTATCGCTTCAGTTCTTGCACCTTCTGATGCCCAGTAGTGGCAACAACAAGATCCAGTTGGTCTTGACACCATCGCAGCCCAATGACTGGATGAGTTTCATTCAGCCGCCAGCTCGCTCACCTTGTAGACCGTCGTCAACCATGCTGCCAAGAGACCTCGATGCGCGCAGCCAGCCACACCATTTCACGACTCGTCAGATTGTCCCGAGTGATTTGCGCCACCAACACATGCCATCCGGTCAGTTACCCGCCCATGACGAGATTAAGAATGTGCTGCAAACGGGGATGTTGTGGCGCGGTGTTTATTTGTTCGCGCGAGTCGTTTTGGTCTGTCCGGGCTCATTTGATGAGACGAGCGGGCGAGTTGTCCGGAAGCCATCGGATGAACTACTCGTGTTTAACGTTCTAAACACATCCACGGGGAAGTACTCGGAACGCGTTCTCCACGGCGACCACGTGGAAGCACTCTCCCAGAAACTCGGTGCGTGGCAGTCTACGGTCGGTGACGTTCCACCACTGGTTGTGTTCGCAAAACTCCTGCTCCTGCGAATGCGGCTAGATGTGGACCTTCGCGGACAGGAGATCATTTTATTCCCTGCAGTCGAGCCTCGGTATTACAACGTCGGTGGCGGTAGCTCCAGTCCAGTGGCTTCGTCTAGGCGTAACTCGCCGGTGAAGCAAGTCGCAGCATACGAGGAAAGTCTACCAACAAGCGGTCAAACAGCTGCGAACTCGCTGGATGCCGAGCTGCAGCTACAGACCAATGCGGCCAGATCTATTCAAAAGCTCGCTCGTCGATATCTGCGCCGTCGGCGTTATGGAAGTTCGGTCAACGGCTCGGCGCTTGACGAGTCGCTGCCGAGCATGATACTCGCTTTCATGCGGAATCGAGCAGCCAAGCGGATTCAGTTTGCATCAAGAAACTTTGCGGAAAAAAGAGCCGCGCGGCGACGTCAGGCATACGATATAAACGGTGTCAAGATCTCGACGCCTCGAGCGCTCACACCGACTGCTGCCACCAAGAGTCGAACTGGCAGCAGTGCTCCGCTGTCAGTGTTTCCGAGTGCGCCGGGTCTCGACGGAATAGCAGCGGCGGCGCTCCCGCTAGCTGCTACAAGTCCGATGGAGGAGGCGGACGAAGCAGACGACGATGAAGCAAGTGGTGATGAGAGAACCAAGCATGTGGACACGCTCGGGATTCTCCAAGAGGATGAGCAGGAAGAAGACCAGGACGGGGAGGAGGGCATCGTGTCGGGTAAAGAACCCACAGTATCCGGAGATGACCGAGCAAAGAAGTCCACGCTCCGGTGGGGAACGAAAACCAACTACGGATTCATCCTCGGGCGGCAGTTGGTTGAGCGGACGTCAGGGGTGCCCTCTAATACTCAAGAGCTTCGCATCATCGGCGCTCTTGGCCATCTTGAAACCAAACAGTAGATACCAAGACTCCGATATTTTGGGACCGGATAGAGATAAAGAACAATTGATTTGCAGAGCACCTGAGTCGTGCTATGTTCCGAGATGCGCAGCATGTCACGCGAAGGTCGCCGCATCGCTACCGGAAGTTGCGGCGGCGGAAGAGCGAGCTGTGTCGAGGATCTGCTTCGTACTCGCGAGAAGCGCCTGGCCGTCGAGGGAGAGAGAGAGCAGTACTGTGTCAGTTACGTGGCTTCGCCACACAAAGAATTCAATGACACTCGGTGAAGCGCACGCACCTCTTTGTCCGCGGTGTGGGTCTTTACGTGCTCCCGCCAAATGCTGGCCGACTGGTACGACATGCCATCGATTTAGAACGATCTCTCGTAGGACCCACAAATGCCCTGTAGTGGCTCCCACCTTCTTCGTGAGCTGGTTCTGCGCGCAGGCGAAATGGCTCATCGCGTCTTCCACGATCCGCGTCGTTTGCGAACTAGCAAAACGGAGCATCCAACAGCGTCAGTAGCTATACGCGTGTACCCCTCCCATCCCACTTCTTTGGTGCTCACCAGAAGCGATCGATCTCCTCCGCGATCAGCGCCTTGGACAGGATCTCCACGACCTGCGTCCCTCGCAGGAGGTTCTGCTCAATCTGGCTCTGCGTGGCCGCGGGGTCGCTGCCACTGCGGAAGCGCGAAGCAAGACTGGAAGCCGCGTTCACGACCGACGCCTTGGCCGAGCCTTGGGTCTGCCGTGCCTGCGCGACCTGCGCGGCGGCAGCTTCGCGCTGCGCGAGGATCTCCTTCATGTCCTTGATCTGCGCGCACAGGTAGCGCAGGCTCTCGTAGAGAATGAGCTCGTAGATGCACGGCTCGTGGCTCGCAGTCTGAGTCCACTGACCAACCACCGAGGCTGCAGACATGCTCAAGCATGTGAGACTCCGCGAGGAGCAGAAATAAAGCAGGCGTTACTTACTGGTCTTTTCCAGCGTCTGGCGCAGCTCGGGGCTTTGGTTGAACGTCGCGCCCGCCGCCGCCCACCCGTTGAGCAATGAGTGCATCACGCCGATGTCCTTTGCCATCGCCGCGCTCTTCTCCGCGAGGCGCTGTTGGGGAACACACAAAGGGAAAGGGATAGATCGTGAGAATCTAACGAGCATGCACCAAGCTAACGTGGGAGTTGCTCACTTTCGCGCACGCCGTGAGCTCCACAACGAGCCGCTCCTCCTGGTCCACGCGCCGCTTGAACGCGGCCAGCTCCCTACGACACGTTTCATCAGTCCAAAAAAGCACGACCCCAACACGTAGCCACTTCAGTAGAGAGACGAACGGTTCGGCCATCGATGGGATCCTCTGCGACGCGATGCGCTTGATCCAGCGCTTGTGGCCGGCTCCGCCGTTTTCCAGCGTCGTCATTTCCTAGATGCCGCACAGAAGAAATACCGCTGCGTTAGTCTGCCAAACAGCAAAATGGAGGAGCATCAAATTATCAGGCAGCCTACCTTCTTCGCAGCCTCCCACTCCTTCTCACCGGCGACGCTGAGGAAGCTCGCGACCGTGGGGTCCCCGCGCAGGTACGGTGACGCCAGTAGGTGCTGCAGGAAGAGGCTGAGCCCACGGATACGGCTCTGAATGAACGCGTCGGTCGGCAGCAAGTTCTTCTCGGGTAGCGAGGGCACGAGCAGTCCGACGTACCGCGCGCGCAGTGTCGCCTGGAGCCACTCAAAGTCGCTGAAGCGGCGCCGCACGCGCAGGTGGTGGTGCGGCTCCGTGAGCAGGTACGTCGTGTGCTTCTTGAGGTACGCGCCGCGTGTCTCCGGCTCGCCCACGTGGATCACCACGGGCTCGCGCACGCGCTCGGCGCACCAGTGCTGCAGCGAACATAGGAAAGGCACGAGGCCAACAGGTGAGGGAGACGGCGAGCCAAGTGCGCTTGGTGGGGGGAAATAGCGGAACCCACCTGGTGGTCCGCGAGGTCGAACGGCATGGCCGAGTCCGAGCAGATCTTCATGGCGCGGATCGCCGCCGTCAGCGCTGTTGCCTCCATGTTGCTGAAGTTCCTCTAGTGATCGCCTCTTCTCTCCTTCCGTGCTTCGTGGAGCAATCCCATCTCGAGTGGGATCCGCGCAGCGGGATCTTGGTTCTTCTTTTTTTCCGTCTCCCAAAATTGTTCGATTTTTTAGTGACATCCTTGTCAAAAACGGAGGAGCGGGTACAGTCCATGCATGGTCATTATAGAGGGGGAGCTATTGGGCTGTCTCTGCGACGTGTGAACGTCGGAAGATCGCGATGCGGCTGCGACTTCACACCGCGGACGGGAGCAGCCGCCATCCGCGCTGGAGCTCGTGGAACTGCACGGCGTGGAGCGGCGCCTCGATAGCAATGTTCAGCGCGGCAGTCGTCGTGGCATCGGGCGGCGTCGGAACCGACGTCTCGGCCGTGAGGTGGTCTTCGCGTGGTCTCACGTCGTGCGGCGGCAGCACTGTCGCCAAGCCGCCGGCGAACGCGTGCAGCAGGCGAAAGCGGCCCGTGGTCTTGAGCCAGGCGCTGTAGAAGTTGTCAAGACGGTCAGCTGGCGCGTCGCTGGCCCACGTGCGGAAGTCTTTTTCGCGAATCGCTCGCTTCAGCGCCTGGTGTTCCTGCTCCATGGCGTCCAGTTCCGCCTCAGTGAAGCGCGTGAGCAGCTGTGCACGGTATTGCGCCAGCAGCGCGCTGAGCGCTTTTCCGCTGAGCTTCACCATCTCTTGTGGTAGCACTGGAGGCGGCGGCGCGAGGAGCGAGTTGAACGCAGCGTCGGTAGCGGCGTCCAGGCCGCCTCCACACAGCTTGGTCAGCTCATACCCGTGATGGTAACCGGTCTTGAGCGTCTCCACGAAGCTTGCGACGCTCCTCCCAAGCGATTCGAGGGTCGCGTCGAGCTCGTCGTGGCCAAAGCTCGTGAGGAGGCTGTTCACGAACGAACCGAGCTCAACAACGAACTCAAGCACGCCCGTCTTGGTCGCGGCGTGCGATCCGAGTGTCGACACGTACTTGACGGCGTTCGCCGCTGCCTCATCCCCTGGAACGACAGCGCCCACTCGGAATGCGGCTGAAACATCAGTCTCCAGCTCCTGGATGATCGTGAGCTGCGCTCCCGGTAAGAGTCCGCCGAGTCGCACGCGGATGTCGCGCATGGCCTGCTCGGCGGGCGTGGTGATCCAGTCAAAGATCGCGAGGCACAGCCACCAGGCCTCGCTGGGCCGCGCCGTCGCAGCAGACTCGCTCTCCTCCTCGAAGTACTTACGAATGCGCACGCGCTTGTCCGTGAACCAGCGTGCAGTCGCCGTGATCTCCGCGATTGTCTCGTCGCTCGAGCCCGCCGCGCCAGCGTGAGCCTGTGACTCGTGGCCGATCTCCTGCACGAGGCGAGACTGCGACTTCACGTACGCCTTGAGGCGGCGGAACACAGCGGCGAACGACCCTCCTTGAAGTTGGTGGAAGAGCTGGAGGACCCCACGACGAAGCAGGTCGATTCCGTTCCACGTCACCCACACCGTGTCACGCGTCGCAACACCATTGCGCAGTGACTGGATTGCCGGCGCCAGAGCGGTCGCGGAGAAGACGTCTCCGGCGATACTGACTCCTGTGAGTGCCTGCTGCCAAGAGGGGCACACGGCGCTCAACACGCGGGGCAGTTTGTCGTTGATCTCGTCGACACGAAGGCAGCACAAGTGGAAGTCGCGGATCTTCGAGTGCAGAAAGCGCACGCGCACGTCAACTACCTGCCCCTCCCCGCGAGCGCCGTGACGGTGGAAGCCGAGTGAAAAGGCCCAAGTGGACGCCATCAAACCACTCACCAGCGTGAGGCTGCCGAGTGTAGCTACTTGCGCGTAGCTCTCTACAAGATCGCGCCACACAGACGCGAGCGCCGCCCCGTTGGGCACATACGTGGCCATCGCACGCAAAGCTTGTGTCGCCTGGCTGGTGGAAAGCCCTGTGGCGCACAGATCCACGGTCATGTTGAACGAAAGCCGGTCGGGAATCGCGCCGCGGTACACATCCTTCGCCTCATTCGTGCGCATCGGCGTCGGGCCAACGAACAGAGCTTCTCTGCCGCCACGCCGCTCGGCGCTGTTCGCATCAGCTTGGGTCGATCGCTTACAGCTGGGAAGCGAAAGTGGCTGCCACGGCTCCTCGCCGAACAGCAGTGCGACCACGTGCGCGGGAATCTCGAACGTCGTCGCGACCTCGCCCACGTTGCCGACGTCGGTCTCGCGCGTGTGCCAGGCATCATCCTGGCGCGTTCCGTCGTTCTCACCCATGGCATCGCCACGTCGTGGTTTCTTCGCAGCATTCTGCGACTTGAATACGCCCGTGGCATCGCCCGCAGCGTCGCTGCTTGCACTCAGGCTTTCGGCCGCGGCGGCGGTGCCGCTCTCGGCGCCCGCGGCCATGAGGTATCGCGGGAAGAACGTCTGCTTCTCGCGCACGGACGCGGCGTCGTACTCGGCCCACTTGACCGGGTGCTGCAGTCGGTGGTGCTGCAGGTACTGGTCCGTGCGGAAGACGCCCTTGAAGTACTTGAAGTTGGTGGTCGCGCGCCGCTTGGCGCCGGGCTTGGGCTCGCGCCCAAAGTGCTTGCAGAACAGGCAGAGCACCGCGGTCACGCGCGCCGATGGCGCCGGCTCGCGCGCGACCACCTCGAGTCCGAACTTGAGCGCGTGCGCCGACTGGAACGCCACGGGCCGGCGCGCCGACGACGACGAGGGCGGCGTCCCGGCGGCGGGCTTCTCTCGGCCGCCGGCGGCGTCGGCGGCTTCCTGGTCGCCGTCACTCTCGGTGTCGCTTCGTCCCACATTAGGAGCCGCTCCGCTGGAGGAGTGTTCTCCTCCTTCTACGAGAGGATCTCCTCCGCTGTGACTTTGATCTCCGCTCGCTGGAACATTCTCCTCCGCTGGCACACGCGCGGCCTCCTCAACAGTGCTCATGGGAGCGTCCGCCATGTGAGCGTAGCTGAATGTGGATCACACAGTTTACGAGACTGCTTGGTTACGGCGGGATCCGTAGTTTTCGAGTTGCTTTCTTTCCATCGAACGTAAATTACAGAAGAAAATTTCCACCTTTTCCTCATTTCTTCGCTGTGCATCTCCTGTTTCGCTGCGAAACTTTCGCAAAGGCATCAGCTTGGGAAGTACCTCCATCCACAATGCAGCAATCCGCCAAACCTCCAGAGCTGAGACCCTCGCTAAGATACACCCACGGGTGAGTGCCAGCATCTCACGCGTCGCGACTTGGGCGTGGAGTTTTTGTGAGGTACAGTAGTACCGGTACTGTATTTCGTAACCATAGATGAAAATGATATTTCGAATAATATCACAGTTCGCATCTGTTCTTCCTGCTCGAGGCTGGCGAGATTCCACCGCTGGTGGTGCTGTATCAATTGAGATATGGCCGCACCCCGGCGAGTACGATGCCGACTGGTGGTCCCCGACCCACCTGCTCCGATGGTCTTCCGTCTAGTCCCCTTGGCTCATTCTCCATTTCCCTGCCACCAAGCGACCACCTCCAGTCCCTCCTCGACCGCCTCACAACCACTCGTCCGCCATGTTCCGCAACTGTCTGTGCGTCCTGGCGCTCGGCCTCCTCGCCGCGACCTCCGCGTCCGCGCAGCGCGCCAACGCCACGGACCTCTCGGGCTACTACATCGAGTACGACCTCATCACCATGGCGGTGCAGACCCAGATGGAGGCGCTCGAGCCTGTGGTCAAGGCGCTTAACAAGCCAGCAGTGACTAGCAGCTACACCGCGTGGGTGGACAAGTTCCAGACGGCCGCCAAGGCCGGCACCATGTCGGTCCAGAAGAACTCTGACGACCTCACGGCGTTTCTCACCGCCGCGACCGCGCAGTCGCCATCGTTCGCCGCCGACTCTAAGGCCGCGCTGACCAAGGCGCCGATCAACTACTTCAAGTTCCACGCGTTCCTGCCCGCGGCGACTTACGACGTGGTCGAGTACGGCATCCTGCGCACGGAGCTGCCGTCATTCAACTTCTCGTCGGTCGACTCCATCAAGGCGTACATGACCAAGAGCATCAAATCGGAGCCGATCCAGACCCTCGAGTACCAGCTCAACGCGTACATCACCACGACAGAGAAGACCGTGCCAGGTTTCCGGGCCGCCATCGTCAGCGAGCTCAACAAGGTCTACCGGGACGTTTGGGCCAACAACCCGACCCGAGCGCCGACCGCGTCGTCCACCACGACTCCGAGCGTTACGTCGACCTTGCCCACGCGAACGCCGACGAACAGCACGGCGTCCACAAACAGCTCCACCTCGGCCACGACGGCGCCGGAGACCACGCTCTCGCCGGAGCTATACATTGGCGAGCCGATGCCCGAGGACGAGAGCGGTGCAGCGGCGCCGGCGGCCACATCGGTTCCGACGCCGGCACCGACGACTCAGAAGAGCGGCGTCGCGTCGCTGACCGCAGGCTCGGCCGTGGTTGGCGCCGTCGTGCTCGCGGTGGCCGGCGCGCTCGTGTAATGTTGCACCGAAGTGAGGTAGACGCCGTTTGCGTAGCAGCGCCTCCGAAACACCAATATTATATCGTACATTCAACACAACTCGGGTATCACGATGCCCACATGAACCGACCATTCCTATGATCAGAGATGTGGCGCTGAATCGGAACCAGAGATGCGCTCTTTAGAGTCTCCCGACGGAGCGGAGTGTTGAGGGTTGGGGCTTCGTAATACACAACAGGCTCCCCAGAGCGAACCTCGGAGCGAAGCTGCCGGGCCAAGCTCACAAACGATCGTGGCTCCGGTGAGATCTCTCGCACAGCAAGGATCAACACACTGACAGCACGCCACTCACCAGGTGTCCAGGGCTTTGTATCGTTCCGATGTCCACACACGCCACCACATCATTGTGAGTTCTCTTGGAGTATCAACCGCACACCGCCAAACATGTGACGTGCGAAAGGTTGACCTGGTCCGTGTCATCGGAGATATATCCTCTACAGGAATATTTTCTAGTAGTGTGTAACATCATTTCCTTCTATAACTGATAGTTTTGTAATCATGTTTAATATATTTTGATATCCTGATATTTAATGAATTTGTTATTTAGAATCAATATACTAGTTGCTTATTCCCACAAACGCCGGGAGGCCGCTCAACACAAGCGCACACCGATCCCACCCACCTGCGCTCGCACAGTGCGAGTCGTGCTGTATGGGACGACGCCAGTGGCAGTGATAACTCAGCTGCGACATCCGCGCCAGAAGGGAGAGATATCCTCCAGCATCCCAGCACCTCTGGGGGACACATACTGAGGATGGAGCGTTCTTGGGCGCGGCGAGGAAGCAACCAAGACGCGAGTTCCAGGGAGAGCTCATTCTCCAACTGGACACGTCCCCACCACATCTTCCTCCTTCTCTCTCCTTCACCATGGTCAGCTCATTCGTACGCGTCGTTGTGCTCGGTCTGTTCGCCGCGGCCTGCTCCGCGGCCGCGCAGCTCGTGGACCTCTCGGGCCGCCCCATCGAGTACGACCTCATCACGCTCGTCGCACAGACCCAGGTCGAAGCGGTCGTGCCGGTCGTCAACTCGTTCGGCAACGCCAACCTCGCGGCTCTCGGGAACGCCTGGGTCAACAAGTTCCACAAGTCGGTACTGGACGGCACCATGACCCCTCACACGTGCAACGCCGACTTCAATGCGTTTCTTGCGGGCGCCGCTGCGCTCGCGCCTGAGTACGAACCTGCCATCAGGAGCGCGGTCTCCAAAATGAGCTTCAACTACGCCACGGTCCACTCGTTCGCGATGGCGGCGACCTGGGACGCCATGGAGTACGGCGTCACGCAGAGCAAGCTCAAGTACGACGCGGACCGCCTCGCGAGGACGCGCGCGCTCGTGGTCACCGGTATCAAGTCGGGCACGCAGGCGCAGCTGCAGCTCATCCTGAACAACTACTTGACCGCGGAAGAGAAGCAGAACCCGGGCATGGGCAAGGCGATTGTCGCGGCGCTCGAGGTGGTCATGAAGGCCGCGGTGGAGAAATACTCGCGCGAGCCGACCGTGGCACCGACCACCAACGCGCCGGCGGCCGCCACGCCGACGACCAAGCCTACCAGCGCCAGTGACAGCGCCACGACCATGGCGGAGTCCCCGACGGTCGCACCAGCCCTCTCGATCGGCGGCGGCACCTCGGCTCTGGACCTCACCGCGCCAGTGGCGACGAGCGCGGTGTCGACGCCGTCGACCAACGGCACCACCGCTACGAAGACCAACACCACGACGGCCCCGACGGCGACCGAGAAGAGCGGCGCGTCCGTGGCGGCCGCGCTCAGCGTCGCCGCCTGCGCGCTCGTGTTCGTGTTGACCAGCGCGCTTGTGTAGACACACAACAACGCATCTTTTTTTTTTTTCATTTCCACCGACAAACCCTTCTAAATGGCGAATGTACATGATGCTTTCCAATGGTTTCTCGAGTCCTCGTGCCTCATCGGTGCGGTCATCCGAACCCTCGAAGTTCGGGGGGACTTTAAGGACAGCAGTGTGACATCCTGTCGGTCCATTCGCCTTACAACTTCAAGTGGAAGAGAGTGGGAGCTCGTCGCGAAATGGGAGCTCTCCGTAATGACTCGGCTGCAAAGCTCAAGCACCAGCCATAACCCACAAAGCGCAGCGGTCGGGAATTTTCAGCTTTTGGGTGGGGGTGTCTTGGGTGCGTGAGATATGGAAGCTTGGACTTCCGAGTCCGGACGCGGCCTCCCCATATTCTGGGTGAGCGCCCCTACGCAGCTCTGGGTTCACGCGGTGCCACTGTCATCCAAGGTGCCAGACGCACCCAGTTGCGCTCCCCAAGTGGGTGCGACTCGCACCCACAGCGGCGCTGTGGGCTGTGACAGCGTCTACGGGAGCCTTCGCTCCCTCCGTGCTGCTAGCTGCATCCAAGCTGCTCATTCTCCGTTTTCCCCGGCGCCCCCTACACCCACGAGGACAGTCTTCCGACACTCGCCCTTGGCGCAGTACTCCATCCCAGTAAGTCACCATGGTCGCATCGCCCTCTCGTCTCCTCCTGCTCGCCGCGGCCGCTGCCACTGCCGCGAATGCCGCAGAGCTCACGGCGTTCCCGGCCGAGTACGACGTGCTCGCGGTCGCGCTCGAGTTCGAGGTCGAGCTGCTCGCCACACAGGCCGCGGCCGCCAAGAACGACAAGCTCGGCCCAGCGTTTAACGCGTTCGCCGACAAGTTCGACACTGAGGTCTCCGGCGGCAACCTCACGGTCGCGCAGCACAACGCCGCGCTCGACGCGTTCTTCACCGAGGCCGACGCGGCCGTGCCGTCCTTCTCCAGCGAGGCCAAGACCGCGATCAAGGAGGCCTGGGACAAGTACACTTTCGAGTTCCTCTTGGACCTCCACGAGTCCCAGTGGGACGCGCTCCACTACGGCATCACCGCGGCCAAGCCCTCGGCCGAGATCACAGCGCTGCTCGACAAGGTCGACGCGTACATGGTCGAGAACGCCAAGGCCGGCGCGCAGGAGAAGCTCCAGGAGCAGGTCGACGCGTTCTTCACGGACGCCGACAAGCTCACGCCCGACTTCAAGAAGTCGGTGGTTGCCATCCTCAAGGAGAAGGCCGGCGCGTTCCTCCCGGCCGCGAAGGAGGAGAAGACGACGACCGCGCCGGCTGCCAACACCTCGGCGCCCACGACGGAGCCTACGAAGGCGCCCGCGGGCTCGGCTGCCTCGCGCTCGAAGCTCGCGATCGCGGCGACCACGCTCGTCGCCGCCGTCGCTACGCTGATGCTGTAGTGTGTAGCTCCCATCCACTGCAAGATGTAATCCAGCTCCAACGTTCTGAGAACCTTCCTCTCCCTCTGGATATGCGAGTATGTCGACGGTGATATGAGACGGTGTTGGCCAGTCCATTGGGCTGGCCTGTCAGCGGGCTCTGTTCCGTCGCAGGCATTCTCGCGAGTGTCTGCGATGCGGGACACAGTGTTTCTGTATTGCTATCCATAGCGGCTTGACCAGTGTGGCCAGTTTGGCGATCTTGACGGTGGCACCGCACGTTCGCGTGTGGCCGAGAATATCACGAGTTGGTGGAGGCTTTCACGCGGCATCCGTTGCGTTCACGCCCGATGACTCGCATCATGCTCATTCTCCGACCTCCCGCGCCACACGCAGCCAACTTGACTCCTTTGTCCCAACCACCGCCATGTTCTTCCCGTGCATTCGATCGCTCGCGCTCGCGGCCGCCGCCGTGGCGGCGCTCAGCGCTGTGGACGCGGCCGACCTCACGACGTTCCCTGAAAAATACGACGCGCTCACGGTGACCGCGGAGGTGCAGGTCGAGGCGTTGGCTGCCGCGGTCGAGGCTACCAAGAACGACGGAGTGGAGACAGCGTTCAAGACCTTCCTCAGCGAGTACATCAACGACGTCGCCGACGGCACGCTCACGGTCGACGCCCACAACGCGCGCATCGACGCGTTTCTCCAGAGTGCTGACGCTGCCGTGCCCAACTTCTCGGCGACGGGCAACGCGGCGATTGGCGACGTTGTGGTCGATTTCTTCAAATTCCAGAAAGGCGCCTACGCGGCCTCGTGGGACGTGCTGTACTACGGCGCCGTCTCGGCGCAGACGTACCCGCCCAACCCGACGATTACCCAGCTGCTGCAAGCGACCGATGACTACATGATCCAAAACATCAGCTCGGCCAAGGTCGAGGACCTGCAGGCCCAAGTCGATCAGTTCCTCGCCCAGGCAGAAGCAGCGGTGCCTGGGTACCGACAAGTCATGTACGACGCCATCGGCAAGCTCTACCAGAGCCTGTGGCCCCTGGAGAGCGCGGAGGCCGAAGACCGCATGGAGTCCGCGCCCGCTGGAAGCGTGGCCGGCAGCGGTGAAACCGACGCCTCTACAGCCGAGGACGAGGCGGGCGTGCCGAGCGGCTCGAGCGACTGGACGACGCCAACGCCCACGCAGGACGCGAATGCCGACGACGCACCCTCGCCTGCATCGACCACCTCCTCGGCCAAAGCCACCGCAACACTGAGCTTGGCCTCGGTCGCCGCCATGGCGGTGACGTACGCAGCGATTCTCGTGTAGACCCACATGCCTTTGCCTGTGTAGTTTGTGTCAAGCAATACCTATGAATCATAAAAGGCGCCTTACATACCAATCGAGGGAGCTATCGATCCTCCTCAACAGTTTCGGGAACAGTGCACGAGAGCGGTACGTGTCTTTCATAGAACGCAGTGTCGGGGTCATCGTGGGCACCAAACAAAACACTCATGAGAAAGCACACGAACGACACTCCAGAGGCCCCACTGCCGGATGGATGACGACGCCCGAGTACGTCGCTTCTGGCGACGCAAAGTCCCTTTTAGTGGCGACTCGCCAGTACGAGGCACTGTTCCGGATCATTATGCCAACGGAGACGATCAGCTGGCCCGTCACACTCACTGCCATCCATCATCAGTGGCGGGTGAGGGACACACCTATGAAAAATCCACTGGGGCGCCCTGCGCGCAACTCATGCGAGGACCTCGCCTGGCTGAAGTGGACGCGCGTGGACCCACAAGCCCCGCGGGACGTGAGACTTGATTCATTTGAGGGGGAGCACGACATGCATCCAGTCGCACATAGCCAGGGCACTTGGCGCTCTCTGAAAATTTGGTGAATATCTCACATACCCAAAGGACCTGTGTTATCCTATCCTAAACCTCTGTTATGCGATGTGATAAGTACGTGCTGAGATGTTCAAGGCCACTAAGTTCGCTTTTCGGTCAAGAAAAAAGTCAGTGCTTCACAGCGTTCGTTCGCTTTTGGCCCAGCAGCTCCACATTGGACACTACATCTCACGCGCGTTCGCTCCACCGGCATTTCCGCACTGGAAGAACCCAGACTCAGAGTCGTCTCCTCTATCTGGTGCGTGCGACATCTGCGAGTCGCGCGCGCGCGGGCGGGCGGCGTTTGTTGGGAGCGCGAGCGCCCGCTTTGGAGCTGCTCATTATTTCTCGAGCAGCGCTTCTCACGAGTGTCTTCTCCAGCCAAACTACATTACACCGTATCCACCCACGATGTCGCGCTTCCTCGCCGATCCGATCACCGAGAAGGAGTCGGCCACGTATACCGGCAACGGCGTCGCTATCGGCAAGTGCGCGATGCAGGGCTGGCGTGACACCATGGAGGTGCGTACTGGTAGCGCTCCAAAAGAAACGCTTGCTCTGAGGTGTTCTCATGGGCCGTCAATTGCTGGCAATAGGATATCGATATCGTTCAGATGCCCATGGATCCGCGTGTGCCCGATACGTTCTGCGTTGCTGTCTTTGACGGCCACGGCGGCTCGGCCGTCTCCCAGGCCATGTACGTTCGATTACTCCCCTGGTGTGGCATCATCCGCGAGCGAAGGCCTTACTTGGTGGCCGGGTTTGCCCATGTATACAGCGCGAAGGACATTGTCACGCACATCACCGCCACGGAGGACTACAAGAGCGACCCGAAGGTATACTGCGACAAAACTGTGTCACGTGGCCATGGACCGGATCCAGTAGGACTCACCTCGGTTCCCGTTCTGTTGTGTGTGTTTCTGCAGTCACCCGAGTCGCTGGCTGTGGCGCTGTGCAAGGCCTTCACGGAGGCCGACGAAGCGCTCAAGCGTGACCCGGAGTTTTCGTCCAGCTCGGATGAGGTCGGCTCCACGGGGCTGCTCGCGATCGTGACCCCGACCGACATTATCTGCGCGAACGTCGGTGACTCGCGCTGCATTCTCAGCAACTCGCGCTCGCAGGACGTGCTCCAACTCTCGGTGGACCATAAGCCCGATGTTGAGTTCGAGAAGCAGCGCATCATTGCGGCCGGCGGCACTGTCTTCCGCGGCCGTGTGTGCGGTGGCGTCGCTGTGTCGCGCAGCTTTGGCGACTTTTGGTTCAAGCGCAACGCCGCGCTCAAGGCCCATCAGCAGCTCGTCACGGCCGAGCCGTGCGTGCGCATCCAGCGCCGCGACGCCGCCGATGAGTTCCTCGTGCTGTGCTGCGACGGCATCTACGACGTCATGAGCAACGACCAGCTGCGCAAGTTCATTCGTGGCAAGCTCAAGGCCAGCAAGAGCCCGCAGGAGATTTGCGAGGCGCTCGTGGACGACTGTCTCGCGCGCGGCAGCCGAGACAACATGAGCGTCGTGCTCGTGGTGTTCAGCGCCGCCGCCGTTGGCGCCGCCCACAAGCGGAAGCCGTGAAGACGATTTGAGTCACAGGACGCAGTCAACTGCGGCACACCGCCACGTTGATCTAGTTTATAGCCAACAGACCAAGAAACACACGCCGAGTGAATATATGTGTGACAACCTGCCACTACGTAGCCCCCATTTGTTCATGTATCACGCGCCCAGGACAATCTCATACAACACGCTCGCCTGGAGCGCCTTCACACGATCGAGGCGCTGGAGGCCCTCTAGCCCGTCGTTCCGCTGTGGTTGAAACTTGTCGTGAAATGCCCGGATTTCGTCGATGAGGAACGCGTAGTGCTTTGCCAGCAACACGATCATCGGGTGGAACGCTGCCGGGGATACGGTGCCTCCTGCGCCTGCGCTGGTGGCGGCAGTGGTGACGGCGCGGCGCATCGCAAGCGTGAGGCAGAGCGAGGCCTCATGGTCCCAGAGCGCCTGAGTCTCCACCAGCCACTGGAACGCAGGCATTGCGAGCTGGTCGACGCAGGCCAGCGCGGCGAAGCACACGAAGCGCACGGACTCGACGCAGACCGCGAGTTCGTGGTCGCGGAGAGCCGCGATCGGCGGGAATAGTCTCGGGTCACCGCATACGCCGTCGCGCAGCACCGCCGCGAACTGGCTCGACAGCAGGAACTCGGCAGTCGCGACGTGGCCCCGCGTCGCGGCCGTCACGAAACCGTGGCCAACAAGGTCATAAAGCGGTTGGAACGACCGTCGCTCGCTGGGTTTTAGCGTGGTACCCGTCTCCGCGGGGTCGTCTACTGTGACACTCTGAGGGTGGCGCTGCTGTAGTTTCAGGAGCGCCAAGTGGCACGCGTCGATGTCGCCGTCCTCACACGCCGAGAGCAACGTTGCCGCGAGATTTGCGTCGACGACAATAGCGGGTGGTGCGGCAGCCGCGCGCGTGGGTGCGCTGTGCTTGGACATTGTTGGACGAGAAAGCGCGGTAAAGAGGGAGAGAGAGCGACTCTTCACGGCTGTGTATCAATTCCAGTTAGTCATCTTCGTCAAAGTACCGCTCCTCGGCGTCGCGCTGCATTTGGTCCAGATCGTCGAGCGCTTCGTCACCGTCGATCGCCGCGTAGTCCACGAACTCGTGGTCCTGGCCGTCCAGGAAGCGCTGGGTCATTATCTCGATCAGGTACGCGCGGCGCACGTCGAGACTGACGTCGGTCGGTGGTATCGACGACGATTTCGTTTCCTCTTCTTCGTCGTCCTCTTCCTCTTCTTCCTCCTGCTCTTCCTCCTGGTCCTGGCGATCGGGCTTGTCATCCACTGACGCGTACGCGCCCCACGTGCGCTGCTCGGCGACGCGCCGCGCATCCATCACCTGGCGGTCGCACGTGTCCATGAGAAACGCGGAGAGCGATACGCCGTCGGCGCCGAACGGCGCGCGCTGCTGGCGCGACGCGACGTTCAAGTACTGTCCGAGATGCAGGTGGAACAGCGCCGGGCTGCGCTGCTGCATCATCTCGTCTGAAAAGTACGCGTCCTCGTTGGACGGCGACTGCTGAAGCTGCTGGAGCCGCGTGAACCGGCGATTCCGCACGGTCGTGTCGGTCGATGCGGACGCGGCCGACTGCCGGGCCCGATACGTGCGCGCAGCCGAACGCGCCTCCGCAGAGGTACTGGTGGCGGCGGAGGACGCGCCCTCGCAGCTCAGCGACGCCATGTACGCGTCCAGCGGATCCATGTCGTCGCTGGTCATCTCTGCTTGGATGGGAGGCGCGTATATACTGACCTTCACCAGAGTGACACGACACGGTCCCAGCGTGTCACGTCACCGGCAGCATCACGTATTGCACGTTGGAAGCGCACAGAAGTGCCGGGGCAATCGCGGGTGCATGGAACGTCTACGCCAAGTGTTCGTGTATATTTGTTTTGAACTTTTTTTTCTTATTCGAAGGGAGCAGAACGTCGCGGCCGCGGTTCTCTTCAGAGGAGGAACACTCCCCCTCAGGCCGTCGAGACCACGCAGCGTCAGCATGTACGTGTACGAGACTCGCGGGTCTTAGTCCTTCTTGAACTCGGCGAGCAGCTCGGTCAGCTCGCCCGACTTGTGCATGTCCGTGATGATGTCGCAGCCGCCGACGAACTCGCCCTTGACGT
>JAMFLL010000343.1:0-13417 GCA_027475725.1 Pythium rhizo-oryzae
CGGGCCCATCGACGTGGTCTACACGTGGGTCAACGGCACGGACCCGCGCTGGAAGCGCGAGAAGGAGTACTGGCACAAGCACTGGATCGCGTCGCTCACGGGCCAGCCGCTGCCCAAGCAGCAGGAGGACGCGCAGCACGTCAAGGGCAACGACGTCGCGAACGCCGACAACCGCTTCCGCGACAACGAAGAGCTGCGCTACTCGCTGCGCTCGCTGGAAAAGTACGCGCCCTGGATCCGCAACATCTACATCGTGACCGACGGCCAGGTGCCGTCGTGGCTCAACCTCGAGGCGCCCAACCTGCGCATCGTCAAGCACGCCGAGATCTTCGAGAACAAGTCGCACTTGCCCGTGTTTTCGTCGCCCGCGATCGAGTGGAACCTCGACAACATCCCCGGGCTCAGCGACAACTTTTTGTACTTTAACGACGACGTGTTCCTCGGCTCGCGCGTCCACCCGGAGGATTTCATCAGCCAGCGCGGCGTCCAGAAGGTGTACTTTGCGTGGGAAGTGCCGCTCTGCTCGGCCGGGTGTTGGGACACGTGGCTCGCGAACGACCGGTGCGACCCGCAGTGTAATGTCACGGCCTGCGACTTCGACATGGGCGACTGCGGCTGCGACGTGAGCATCGATGGCCACGTCACGTGCGACCCAATCAAGATCGCGTCGATTCAGGAGACAGCCCCGAAGCCGCCCAAGCTCGCGGACTCGATCTGCCAGGGCGGCTGCCACTACTCGTGGATCGGCGACAAAGGTTGCGATTTGTCGTGCAACAACACGATCTGTGGCTTTGACGGCGGCGACTGCGGCACGAACCTCTTCCAGGAGCAGCTACACATGGCGCAGATCGCGACGAACCACACGCTCGTGCAGGTGCCGCTCGCGGTCAACTCGACATACCTCAATTTGACCGAGTTCTTCGGTGCCAACGGCTCAGTCAAGACGGCGACTCACGACAACGGCGAGCTCATTCGACATGCGACCGTGTTCGAGGACGAGCTGTCGCTGCTGCTGGTGTTTGGCCGCGACGATGAAGGCGACCCGATGACCAGTAGCGCGCTCGTGACCGTGTACGGCCAGGACGTCAACTCAAGCGCGCTGCGGCTTGACTTCGAGCTGGTGCGAGGTGTCAAGCCCATTCTGAACGGTTCTGAGACAGTGAGCGGCGCAGGATTTGCGACGTACACGAACACATCGATTCGACCGCGTCAAGTGCGCCTGCCGCTCGCATTCCGTCAGTCCGTGTGGACTGCAGTTGACAAGCCCGTTGATACCCAAGCCGATGATGAGGAAGAGGGATCGACCGGCAGCGGCGATGCAGCTGCGAAGAGTGTGGAGCCGTTTTTGGAGATTTTGTTGCCTGTGAATGTGACCGGAAAGCAGTTCAAGACTGGCGACATGATCACGCTCGCGATCGATTCCAAGCTGCGTCTTCACAGCGACGACGACAGCGAGGATCTCACCTGGCTGGACTCGCAGACGTGCGAGTTGGTCGTACCCGATCTCAAAAAGAAAGCTGTGACAGTCACTGTGGATGCCACGACCGGTGAGATTCAGGCGGAACTTCCGTCAGAGGAGCCGGCTCAAGCAAAGACCAACGACGAGAATCAAGGAACCCCGGAATGCCACCTCGTTGAGGACGGGCGCATCCTCGTTTCCCTCCGCTTGCCGACCCACACGAACGTCGACCAATTCGCGGAGGACAGCGAGAGCGAGAGTGACACCGAGACGGCACCGACTCCGAGCCGTGGCGATGACGGTGGTGCTCCGCAGCCCACACCGTCAGCTGCTGCGGTGGCAAAGGAGACGGATGACAGCGCTGCTGGCAGCGCACAGACGAAGTCGGATCGACCGCAAGTCACAGACGGACACGTGTGCTTCTACAATGCCGACAACAAGGAGAAGAAGTACTGCTTCACGGTGTCACTAGGTCATTTCCACGACAAACGGGTGACGGTTGCACTCAAGCCCAAGCCCGTACTCACGCCGGCCCAGAAGAAGCGCGCCGAGCGCCTCAAGCCAGTCAAGTACAAGCCGTACGACGGTGTCGAGAACCCGGCGTGGCAGGAGTTTGAGTCACACTGTATGGACACGACGCGTCGCCTCGTTGGGCTCCGACCGCGCAAGTGCTACGCCAACGAAGTGCCCGCGATTCTTGAGCAAGTGGACCCGAAGATCAAGAACGCTGAAGACGGCCGGCGGCTCGCGTGTGAAGCCAAGCGGCGGCGTCTGAGTGAGATGGAGAATCGACTGGAGCAAGAGAAACTGGAGCGGAAGCGCGGGGGTGTGCAGCTGCTGGTGCGAGACCTTCTCTCGTCCACGGTCGAGAGTGTCAAGTCGCTGTTGGGTGTCGATACATTGGAGAGCACTCACGAAGACATTGAGGATGTCGAGTACGAGGACGTGTGCAAGCCCATGTTCGAGGCCGAGCGCGCGGCTGCTGCAGCAGAGATCTCTGCAGCCAACGCCGAGGCGCTGCTCTCCAAGGACACCTTTGGCGATTCGCTCAAGTTCGTGAACCGACTGTACAACCGCGCGTTCGGCAAGGCTTCGTCGCGACGCCGCGTGCCGTCCCACATGCCGTTCTTGCTCAACCGCGAAATCATCCGCGAGATCAAAGCGCGCTGGCCGAAGGAGTTCGAGGCCACATCGGCGCACCGGTTCCGCCACCCGCAGGACATGCAGTTCAGCTTTTCGTACTTCCACTACCTGATCAACCGCCACAAGGTGCGCCCGCCGACGCTCGAGTTCATCTGGAAGGAGTACCTCGACGCGAACCGCAACGGCATCCTGGACGACAACGAAGTGCTCACGGTCGCGAGTCTCGCGTACGGCGACTACCCGACCGACGCGTTTGTGGACGAGGTGCGCAAGTGCCTGCGCCCGCCCAAGCAGGAGAAAGTCATGGAAAAGTCCACGGCCAAGGGCACGGTGCTGGTCGCCGAGACGCTCACGCCGCACATCAAGTTTGAGCATCTCCAGGCGTGCGCGAACGTCACGGCGAGCCTGGTCAAGAACGTCCGCAAAGAGAAGCGCCACGAGCTCATGCCCGAGGACGAGGTCACGTTCCACATGCTGAGCGACCAGTACCGGTACGCGTGGAACCAAATGCTGGGCACGCGCGCGCGGCGCACCAAGTTTGTGTGCATCAACGACGACATGAAGTTCCCGTCCACGGCCGTCGCGCAGATCCTCCACGAGCTCTTCCTCTCGATCTGGCCCAAGCGCTCGCAGTTTGAGCTGCCGTACCATCTCAAGAACCGGTACGACCACATCGACGACTACGAGGCCGCCAAGGACCGCCGGGACATGTACATGTACGTGGCGCTCACGATCGTGCTGCTGCTGATTGCCATCTTCTGGAGCGAGCTGCGCAAGCTCTTCGGCTTCCAGGACATTGCGCGCGCGCGCGCCGAGTCGGCCTCGCAGCTCTCGGCGCAGCTCGAGCGGGACGATGGCGACGACGGCGACAGGGCGTATGAATACAACACGAACGGCCGCCACCAGCAGGCCCCGCCCGTGGTGGCGGACAATGCGCGACGCCGCGAAGCCGAGGACCGGGAGAGACAGCGGCAGCTCCAGCAGCAGCAGTGGCAGGAGCAGGCCCAGCGCGTCGCCCGCCAGGAGGAGGAGCGGCTGCGCACGGAGCGTGTCGTGAAGGAGGAGGAGCAGCAGCAGCAGCAGCGACAGCGCCCCGAGGTCGCGCGGGACGTGCCCGTGGAGGACCGCCAGACCACGGTGCTCTAAGCCGCGGCCGGCCGGGTGAGGGGCCTAGCTCGACAAGAAAGCGCACAAAAGATACAGACACGACGCGTAACATGGGTGTTTTTCTGCAGGAAGATCTTCTGTTTTGTTTCTCTTTTAGCACGAGCGTTCACGGCGCAGCTGCCGATGCGTGGTGGGCGCTGCTGTTGTCCGTCTCGCAAGCTTGGGTGGAAGTGTGCGCTGACTGGAAATGTGGGAAGCAAATAAAATATTTATCACGAGCGGACGGGTGGTCGGTTCCGCTTGGTTGCGTTTGAAGGTCGCCGGGAGGCGGGCGATACACGACACGATACATGCAGGCGGGCGACGCGCGAAGCGAAAGTGGTGGCGGCACACGTTGTCGCCACCACGTCCAAGTTTCTTCGAACGAGTCGGTGGACTTGTCCCCCCCGCGACATCTAGTACACATCCGGGTTCGAGGCCATGCCACCGGCGCCCGAGCTCGTGCTGGTCTGCAGGTGGACGCGCAGCGCGTAGTTGCTCTGCTCCAGCTTCTTGATGTGGTCCGCGGCCTGCGTGGCCAGCGTCTTGAGCACGTGGTTCTCCTGGAGACACTCCTCCTTCTGCTGGTTCTGGATCGTGATCGCGCGCTTGAGCAGCTTGTTCTCGCCCTGGAGGCGCTGCACGTCGCGCTCCTGCGCCTGCATGTGCTCCTGCATGCGCGCGGCCTCGGCGCGGAACTGCCCGAACTCGACCTCCTTCTTCATGATGTACTGCTCGTACTCGGCCCTACAGGAATTCACCCATTACTATCGCTGTTTCCCATGTCGACCAAGCGCACAAAAGGCGCCTTTTCCATACAGAAATCAAGTAAATAACACGCACCTTATCCGCGCGATCTCGGCCTGCTTGACCTGCTCAAAGTAGTCGACGTGGCGCTGCGTGTACTTGGGGACGTCCTTGCCGGCGTCCTCGTCGGCCATCGCGTCGGCGGCCGTCGGCGGCGTGAAGTCGCCGCCGCGGCAGCGCTTCATGCGCGGCATCTCGTACGCGTCGCCGGCGCCCGAGAGCAGCCGCGAGCGCTTCTTGGGGCCCTCGGGGAAGCCCGGGGAAGCCGCGATCGACGCCATGGCTGGGTGGACTTGAAGCGAAGGAAGTCGGCGGCCGTTGAGGACGGGAAGCGGCGCGTTCGAGAGCGCGGAGACGCGGCTGTCGCACGGGCGGAGAGGGAGACGAGTGCGGGCTCTGAGGGGCCGCGAGCGCGCGCGATCGATCGTTTCCTTCGACAGTCGTGGGGCGTTCAGCACGCGAGGTCGTCTTCGGCGTGCCGTTCTGCGAACTGTGTGACTCTCCCCCTTTTTGGGCGTACTACGGGGAAAATGCCGTTAGAAACGCTTTTAGAAACGTCTGTGGATATAGAAACGTTTCGATCGCAACCGCCTCCCTGCCAACAACCAAGAAACAACCCAGAAGCCAGACCAGACCCAGCCGCAGCTGAGAACACCACCATCGTAAACACTCGATAAAGTACGAGATGCGCATTTCCTCGACCAACCGTACTTAAGGATCACTATACATGTTCGTAGGTATACTACGAGTATACTACGTCTGAGATATGCACTATGGCGCCAAGCAGGCGAGCACCTCGGCATCCTGGCGCTGCTGCGCGATGGCCGTGGGCGTGAGTCCGTCCTTGTCGGTGGCCTCGAGACTCGCGCCATTGGCGAGCAGCAGCTTGATGCAGTCGAGTCGGCGCCACTCGACGGCGCAGTGCAGCGGCGAGCGCCGCACCGAGCACACGTTCGGGTCGCAGCCGTGGCGCAGCAGCACGGCCAGCACGTCCGCGTGGCCGTTCGCGGCGGCGTAGTAGACCGCCGAGCACTTGTCAGCGTCCGTGAGGTTCACGTCCACGAGCTGCTTGGCCAGCATGGCCTCCATGAATGCGGCACGGCCTTCGACGGCCGCGTAGTGGAACGGGTGCCGCGCCATCACCTTGTCCACTTGGTCGTGACCCAGCGGATGCAACGAGACGTCGTGCTGCACAAGCACGTCCAACAACTCGACCGAGCCGTTCCCGGCGGCTTCGTGCCAGATCGTGACGCCCATGGCGTCGACGGCGTGCTTGTCGGCGCCGTGGTCCAGCAGAAACGCGACGATATCGACAAAGCCTCCGGCCACGGCTTCGTGGAGCGGCGTGTGGCGCGTGCGATTGGCGAGATTTACGTCTGCGCCTCTCGCAACGAGGTGCTGCACAATCGCCAAGTGGCCATCCTGCGCCGCGATGTAAATAGGCGTCATGCCCATCTCGTTCTGCTCGTTGACGCTTGCGTGGCACTCGTCGACGAGGTACTGGACCACGCCCAGGTGGTTTCCCTTGACCGCATACATCAGCGGCGTGCGTGCACGTGTTGTGTGGCAGTCCACGAGGAAGCCGTACTCGACCAGCAGTTTGCAGACTGCCAAGTGGCCCGCGATCGCGGCCTCGTGGAGCGGCGTCCGCGCGTACCGCTTGCGCCCGCCGCTCAAGTGGATCTCGCCTGCGCCAAGTGAGAGCAGCACGCGCACCATGTCCGCGTGGCCTTCGCTGGCTGCCAAGTGGAGCGCTGTCGAGTCGTTGTGGTCGTGCGTGAGCTGCAGGAACTCGCTGCGCTGCTGCGTCGCGTCGCGCACATCGTCAGCGCCGGCGGCGTCGCCCACAAGCGCCGGCCACTCGGCCGCGAGCAGCTCCTCGAGGGCTTTGCAGTCGCCTGCCTTCGCAGCCTGCAGCAGCCGCGTGCTGCGGTCGGCCGCGCCGCTCGCTTGGTCCTTCCACTTGGATCGTCGCCGTCCCATCGTCGCGTTGTCCGTCGATTTTTCGTTGCTGAGACCTTCGAGAACGGGTGGGCGTGTCGGTTGACTTGATTGGCTCCGCTTTTGTGACATCGTCATGAGGTCACTACAGTCCGTAGATGCTCGCAGGGAAGAATGGTGAATGGGCGCACCGCTTATCCCCACACTTGCGCTCCATTGCGCTCTATTGATCTGGCCTTACATTGTCTTGTTGTCCGAGAGCTCTCTACTCTGCTTCTGTGCTCACTTTCGCGGCTCGTCGAGCTTCGGAACGGGCTTGAGCACGAAGTCATCGGTCAGCAGCTTTTTGGTCATTTTCTATTGGAATTCGCCATCGCACCACAACACTATCAGAAACCCAATAACAAGTAGACGCAGTGGGGAGCGGGTGCAACCTAGGATGCTGCCATCGCACACGCTTCGCATACCTTGTGCTCCTCTTCCAGATCGAATGCACGCGTCGATTGACTCTTGATCTTGTGGTCGCGCGCCTCGTATTTGCCACCCACAAACTGCACACCATCACGATAAGCCCACAAATCCACGCAAGTGCTACGTGCCGCATTCGTTGGCTCGTACCTGCGTGAGCGTCATATACCCGCCGACGACGAAGAGCAGCAGCGGCAAGCCGACCGTCACGAAGCGACTCCCGCTGTCCTTCTTCTTCTTGGACGTGATTGGCGCGCGCGGTGTCGGCGTCGGTTTCGGTGCAGCCGCGTTGGCAAATCGGCGCGTGGCCGTCGGACGCCACGCCGCACTGCGGTTTCCACAGAGCGAGATGCGCCGAACGAGTGCCATGTTCCCGGTTGTGATTGTAAATTGTCGCGTTTCTTGCGGTCGACACCGCGGGACTCGAGAGACCATCATTGTGAAGAATATTCACCCAATCCAGCGGCTTCCTGGTTGAATTTCGACCAATTGTGCCACGTGCGACTCACCGCTCCGCTCCACAAAACCCCCACTTCGAGAAGTAACACCACGAAATCATGGTGAAGGTGAGCGCCAAGCACTACCTCGTGCTCTTTAGCGCGTCGATCGGCTCGCTCTTCGCTGGTTCGCAGTTCATGCACGCGATTCTCAAGCCTGATCTGGTACGTTGGCAACCAGCTCGGTGAGCTTCTGGGTGACCCTGTTCACAGACTAATCAATGCGCGTTGCCGACAGACAATCCCCGACCTCACGTCCACCAACGTGGATGACAAGGAGCGCTCACCACCAGGAGCCGCAACGCGCGAATAAAACGAGCGCAAAGTTCTTTGTGCTGGAATCGATGTACTAAATAGAGAGGAGCTCGCCCATCTACGATGCTCAATGTTTGCGCTCGCGCTGCTGCTGACGACGGGTCTACGTAACAAGAAAACCGAAAAGCCGATCCAACAAACACATCAACACCCACCATCATCAAACACAGCGCCGCATGCTCAACTCACCTTTTCGCGCTCGCGTAGCTCTGCGAGTCGCTGACGGCGACGCTCGAGTACATCTTCTTGGCGTTTTCGTTCGGTGACCTCCGGTAGCTGGTTATACATGCGCCGCGTTCGCTCGCGCATCTCCTCTGCTGATATCTTGGCGCGCTCGCCGGCCGCCAGGCGGTCTAGAAGCTCTGGCTTGGGCATGTTCAATGTAGGTGATTGAGGTTTCGTGCTCGCACTTCTCAAAGGTGGCTTCAGCCGAGAGGCCGATGCGGATTGACCCTGGTCGCTGCCTCTCGCTTGTGCCAGCCCACTGTCTTGAGATTCAGCGACGTGACGTTGCGCAAGTTGCTCCCGCCGTTGCTCCAGTAGTGTCGCGGTTGACTGTGCACGGCGGTGGAAGCTTGGGTGGCGGGCTCGGAAGGCATCTGCCAATGAGACGGACTCTGCGCTCGTTGGGCTTTGTGTGGCATGCTGGTGGCCGGCTTCAAAAGGCACGAAAAGAGCCTCTCCCTTCTTTTGAGGCGTTGTGGCAGATGTATCCTCGTTCACAGCACTGCTACGGAGCGATCCGGGCTTGGTGGCAAGAGCATCAGTGTTGCTGAAGGCTGCATCATCATCTTCGTCGCTTTCATCGTCTGAGTGGAGCCACATAAGAGGGGGCGGCGGCTGGCTCATGTTGAGATCACCAAACGGAGGCGGAGGAAGTGACGCAATTCGATGCCCAAGATCGTCGAGGTCGAACTGCTGGACAGACCTGTTAAAGTCAAAATCTGAGCTGGCGCTGGAGGATGAGCCGAAAATCGGGGGCGGCGGAATGGTGAAATCTACTGTGCCATCAAGATTAGACGCGTTGCTAGGTGGGTGCTGATAGTCACCGACACCCAGACCTTTGCTGCTTGATCGGCGGTGAAGGTTCGCTGAGTTGCTATCTCTCTCTCGAGCATGACGTCGTGCGAGGGTCGCACCACTGGAGGTATCGCTTTCAGAATCGCTGGAGTAGGTTATGAAATCCACTCGCGGAGGTGGTAGCATCGTTTTTGTCTGGCCAGCGTGATCCGACTGAAGGTTGAGGTGCAGTGGCAGCGCCTTCCCTGCCATCGCTGTCATGTGTACCAAGTATTGGAGCCGCGCATCTACCGAAGGGGTCGAACTAGACGAGGAGCCAGCTGAATCACGTCGATGCGCACGCGTCATTGAAGATCGTGCATCCGGCTCACGTTGCACTGCGGCAAGCACGCGACTTGGTCTGCCCTGTAACTTGAAAAGTGATAGATTCTTGGCCCGACGTGCTTCGTGTGACGCAATATTCGAGAGCCCCGACATCTCTCGCATTTTCTCCAAGTACATGTACGCAGATGTGTCCGAAGAAACGTCGGAGGAGAATGACTCATCCTGATCTCCTCGGGTATCAATAATGCTGGATTCTTTCGAATCGCTGTGACCTCGCTCATCTTCATAGTTGGATTCGTGAACACCAACGTCGGCGAGGTGAGCTGTGTTCCCCATTGCTATACCTGTTGGCTCGTTCAAAGCTGATTGTACTTCAACCCCACCGTCTTCGCTTGCTGTAACAGTTTGAGTGGTTTGACGTCGTAGGAGCTCCGCTTGGGTTTCTTGTGAAGAAAGACCGTCGAGAAGAATGGCCGTTTCTCCTATAGGCTGAGAGCTTGAGGAATTGAATATGTCATGTGCACCAGCATTTGCACCTTCGTGCGTGACAGGTCTTTGGCGGGGAAATATCGGTACGAGTTGGTTCGTTAGGGATTCAACTGTGTCGAGATCGAGATGGCTTGCACTCATAGAGCTGAATGAGTCTGAAAGTGGCAACGAGTATTGAATTGCCGAAGATGAGCTGCCGGCCATTGAGTTCTCGCGACCCATCTGGCGTAGGTACGGGGACCTCTCGACGTGAATCGCATAGTCTGACAGGAAGCTCGATTCATCAGCACCATCAACCACATCCGGCTCGGGCGAATCAACAACCGGATAACCGAAGTCGTGGACCGCTGGACTCAAATGCGCATTATTCTCACCGGATTCTGATCCAGTTTGGAAAAGCGGGTCGTGGTTACCAGATGATGACAATACCAGTGCTGCCTCGTCTTCGTTATGTCCGTCCGAGCTGTCAGCACGAGCTTCATTCGCACTCGACCTGATCGGTGTCGAACGACGACGCGCGTCTTGACCTTCCTTGGCACGCAACCTGATCGTTGTCGTTCCACGGGGCGCATCGTGAGGATGCGATAGCGTTGATCGATCCATACTGTCTTGCAGTCGACTCATATTGCCGTAGGGTTCGTGACCACCCGAAGTTCGTATGTCTCCTGGGATCGGGTGATTGTTCTCACGCTCTCGATTTACATCACTGCTACCAGATTCCTGGCTCAAACGGGAGTGAAGGTCACTCACCCCTGCTGATTGCATTTCGGTATCGCTGATAGGGCGAGCTTCTGGCTTCACTTCCGCATCAAAAGATCCCCGATCTACCGCTTCGGCGCGCCCCATGCTGAGGTCAGACTGCTGTGATGCAGCAACCGATTTTGCGCCACCATCGTCATTTCCTTCTTCTAGCGCCTCAGAGTCTGAGGCGCTTCGGCCTTGAGCTGTAGTAGACTCCGAGGATGATGATAATCGGTCTGATGAAGTCCGCGCATCGCGGGAACCGATTCGAGTATGTCTGTTCACTGATGCACCGTGTAATGGATGCTCAGAGACTGAAATACCCGACGATTCAGAAGCATCACGGGCACGAGACTCCACGCCAACTCGATCTGGATTGTTTCGTGCATTCGGAAACACTTGAGCAGTTTGCATCCTTTCGGAGGATGCTTCAGTCCCATGTGCACCATTGTTCCACGTCGGTGAATCTGAGAGGTTATCATTTCCCTTTGATTCAGGTGCATAGTCACCAACATCAACAGCCAGCGTGCTCTGCCCCAGCAGTCCATCTGAGGCACCACGACCGTGTTTACTCCCTTGACGGTGGCCCCCGAAACCACGACCGAACTGAGATTCCAACTGTTGGGTGCGCTCTTTGAGCTCCATCTCAAGCTGTTCAAGGGATAGACGTCGGTCTTCCCGGGACGTGGAATCCCGTGCAGGGTCTCCTTCGCCTCTCCTCCTCGTGTCTGCCAGCGTTCGTTCGTCGTCCGATGCGGAGTCGAATGCAGACTCTGCTGCGCCTTGCCCCTTCTCGATCTCCGGGACTTGCATCAACGACTCGAGCGATCTTAAGCCGTTGCGGATACCGTTGTCGGGAGCTAGGGTGTTATGAGGGTTGTCGGCTTGCCTTGGACGACTTTTGCTGGTAGTAGTGCCTTCGTGAAGTTGCCCGGGGATGCGTTGAGACTCAACTTGGGCATGGGTTGGCAAGACTGCAGAGATCTCTTGGGGGTGGGCTGGCAACGCTGCAAGGATGTCTTGATCACCTTCTGTTTTCATGAGCCTGTGAGCGTTTGCATTTTCTGTGCCTGCAGGCAGAATAGCACCTTGTTCATTTTTACTTGAATGTGATGCAAACGAACTGGCTGGACTGTCGAATCTCTCGGCCTCGCCTCCCCTCCATTCCTCATGACCGTCTTGGCGACTGGTAGCACCGTTGTCAGCCTCCAATCCATGAATTTCACCTGCGGCTTTTGCTTTGCCATGACCGTACGAAGCCACTGTCTTCAACAGGTTATTCATCGTCTGGAGCTTGTGTTCAATCGCGCGCTCCGTGTCAGATTGCGGTCTGTAGCTTGGATTACGCAGACCTTCGTCATCATTGCTACCGCCCACAAACTCCATGTCTTCGTCAATCAGCGATGAGAGGTCTGAATCATCAATACTATCCACGTGGCGTGCTTTAACTCGTTGATGCACTCCATTGTCGTCTTCATCGGTAGCTGAAATGCTCATCAGATCGCCTGTGTCTTCGATGCCGAACATACGTGCAAACGCAGCACTTCCATCTGTATCAGGATCGGGATATCTTTTAGCTTGCGCTTGGTTGCCCATACCTGAGGGGCCTGGCTCCGCTTGCCAGGTTGCGTCAATTCGCTCATCGCGATCGATCGCCGTTAACCAGTCTAGGGCGCGCTCGCCCCCACGCACGGCTTCGACAAACTCAATCGCCTCTTGTCCACGAGTAAGCGCAACGCGTGTATTCTCTTCTTTCAGACGCCAATCTCCCTCTCGTTTCCGTTCCATCTCCCGTCGGTACATCTCGGCCTGATCGAGGGCGCTTGGCTGATGGCGCTGCACACGATTGTGCCGAATGATCTTGACTTCTTTGAACCCGTCTGGTGCGCCGGTAGAAGCATTCTTGTTCTCGGCGCCACTCTGCGCTGGAAGCGCCACACAGTGTGTTCTCGTGAATTGATAGGCCGTCACATCTCTCTGCGTCTTTCGCGGGTAAGAAATCTCTTCACTCTCTGCGTGTAATAAACGATACCGCTGGGCCTCTTCTTGCGCTCGCTGGAGTTGAAGTTGCAGCTCGAGTTCGCGCTTGGCCCGCGCACTCGCCTCACTGCGCTGCCTTACGCTCATCTCCTTCAGCCGCAAGAGGTTGCGCTCCACCTCACGGCGCCGAGCGAGCCGCGCGGCGGCGTCTTCGCGCACGGCATCGACAGCGTCCTCGAACCGCTCCTTCTCGCCACGGCGATTGTCCACCCACTTGCGCTGCTCGACTTGCGCAAGCTCCACCAGCTCCATGACTTTCTCGCGGGCGTTGCGCTGCGCCGTGCCCATGCCTTGGAGACTGAACTGGTACTTCTCGTGGAGCGCAGAGAGCAGCACGTCTTGCTTCTGGCGGTGGTCTTGCTGCGCGTACTTCATGCGATAGCCCTGCAGCTTCTTGAGGTTCTCGCGGTAGCGCTGCGTGACCAGTTGCGCCGCGCGCTTTTCCTGCTCGCGCACCTGCAGCAGCCGCTGACGCCGTCGCGCGCTCTCGTCCACGCGCGTGAGGTATTCGATCTCGCCGGAGCTGAGCGGAATTTTGCCCAACTCGCGACCGCGGCGTCGCGTCTGCGCGCGGCGATTACGCACGAACACGTCAGCCATCGCGAGAGGAGTGGAGAGACGCCGCTTGCAGGAACAGACGCGCGCTGGAGGTCACGGTGGACGCGAGGAACGCGCCGCTGGTTTCCCTTCTGGGCCGACGACTTTTTGTTTGCCCTCGTTCTTCCAGCGTTTCCGCGGTTTGGAATTTGAATTGAAAATTGGCTCTACCATTTTGACCAATGATATGGTCTCATAATGAAACGCTGATTGGATTCGCTAAAAACATGCCAAGTATTTCACTGCGGTATGCGTTTGACGAGATGCACCTCAAGCGAACTTCAATTCAGCTATGGGCGGCGCGCCCAGGTACCAGCTATTGTCTGTCGTGGCCTTAGCTCCATGCTGGCAGGGTGGCCTTCGATTCTATAGTACCACGCCTGATACAGCAGTGTAGAGCTGATCATTGCTTGAGTGGCCGGCATGGGTG
>JAMFLL010000343.1:13517-42801 GCA_027475725.1 Pythium rhizo-oryzae
CCCCTGCCGTCCGCATCGTTGTTGACGAATGTGAAGCTTTCGCGTGACGATTCTGACGGGTGGCAGCCCTACAAGCAGGAGTCTGTTACATTGTGCCAGTTTGTATCGCACACGAAAGGTGCAAGCAAGCTAAACCCTAGCACACTTGCGGGTCGGGGCGTCGTTCGCAAGAAACAGCTCAAGCCAGCAGGATAAGGAAATAGAGGGTTCAAACCCTACCGAGCCGCGATTTCCGAGGATTCTATACCCTTCTAAAACCTAATCCAACCCTATATTGACCGTTCAGGGTTGAAACCCTCATAATAGACCTAACCAATTAACGTGAACCTAACGTAAACCCTAGTACAAGGTCTGGTAGACAAAGTAGATAAAAACCGGTACACCTCTCCTCGTTCGCTCGGTTCTTATCGACTCCTAGAGCAAAACCATCAGTGATCAACACAATCAGTCACGATGGCGGTCGACAAGAAGCAGCGCCTCGTGCCGGGGGCCATGTACATCCCCCCGACGCCCACGCCCGCGACAGCCGCAGCCTCAGCAGCCTCAGCGGCCCCCTCCACTTCTGTATCGGCCACCACGACGGCCGCCCCCGCTTCGTCCTCCGCCTCCTCGGCGACCCCTGCGACTGCGGCCTCCTCCGCTGCGTCTTCCGCCGCACCGGCGTCCACCACGTCCAAGCCGTCCCCGAAACTCGCGGCGGCCGCTGCACCCGCACAATCGCAGGCGGCCGCCGCCAAGGCGCTGACCCCCAACAAGCCGCTGGGCGAACTGCTGCGCTCCATCGAGCCGCGCTTCTGCTTCCAGCCGGCGGTGGAGGAGCTGCTGCTGGACATGGCGTCCGACTTTGTCGAGGACGTCGTGGCGTTCTCGTCTCGGCTCACCAAGCACCGCCGCTCGACCGAGCTGCACGCCAAGGACCTGCAGTTCTGCCTCGCCAAGAACTACGGCATCTCGCTCGCGGGCGCGGCTGGGGCTACCGGTGGAGCAGAGATGAGCGCGCTCGGCGCCGACGTAGTTGTGCGCGCCAAGCCCGCGAAGACTTCGCTCCATATGCACCGCATGGCGCTCAAGCGCAAAACGCTGCAGCGCACGGCCGCCAAGCTCAAGAAGGGCGCTTCGCTCAAGGCCGGAGGCGATGCGGCCGGTGGGGGTGTCGTGCGGAAAGCCATCCACCGCAAGAACAGCACCGCGGACGCCAAGTAAGTCGCATCGTCCACAGAAAAACGAAAAACGCAGTCAGGCCGAACAGAAATGGAGCCACGAGGACTGTATTTATAATCGCATCGTATACACCCCTCATACACACATGCAGACTCTTTTTTTCTTCCTGAAGCTGATGAAAAATATTGAAGGCCGTCAAGCCAGCTCACTTACACGAGCTCAGTGAGCCCCGACACGACGTCCGCATCAAAATCGAGACGCGGTGCCTTCGCCATGGGCATCAACCCGGCCGGGGTCATGACTGCACGGCCAGCACCGCCAACAGCAGCAGCAGCAGCAGCACTGTCGGCCGGACGCGCCCGCTTTTTGTACTTGGCTCCCTTAAGTGAAGCCGCCGGTAGAATTGTCGTGTCCTTGCTGAGGTCTTCGGCGGCCGGGATCTCAATACGGAGGCTGCGGCACACTTCGGCATACGTCGACGCTTTGTAGATCGCATCAAAGCCGTCCATGAGCATGGCCTCGTTGGCCAGGTGCAAGCACACGGCGATGAAATGGCGGCACGGGATTCCCAACTGGTACATCTGACCGCACGTACAGGTGCGCAACGAAAGGTCCACGCGGTGCGTAATCTTGGGGCGCTCGCCCGACCGCCACGTGAACGCCACCTGCTCGTCACACAGGCGCACCATGTACATCTCGGACTCCTGAAGTTCCTGGCGGTAGACAGCGTCAGCGCCAGGCGTGAGCAGCGGGTTCTCAGCGACGAGCTTCTGGGACAGCTGGTTCTTCTTGAACACACTGTCCATGAGGAACGCGAGGAAACCATACATGAGATCGAACGGCGCTTCATCGCTGTTCTGAACATCCGAGCCGCGGGTCGCTTCTTCGGCCGCAGTGCTCGACCACTTGTACAAGCGGATTGACCGATTCAAGTGGTACGCCCAGTTCTTGGGGTGGACAGCACGGATGAACGCGGCGGCCGGGGCGTTCAAACTCTCCAGCTGCGAGAGAACCTTCAGGAATCCTTCTTCCGTGTCTTGGCTTTGCATGTCCCAAATGAGTTCTTCCAACGCACCAAGCTGCGGAATGTTCTTGTCGCGGTTGATCTCGTCGATGAGACTGCGGACACAGAACATGATCTTCGCGTTGCGCGCTTCATGGGCGAGTGCGCGCAACAATCCGTTCTGGTTGTGGCTGCAGAATACAGGGCAGCCATCGAATCGCACACCACCAGCCTTGGCGAGCGACAGGAACCACTTCATGTGGTCCATCTCACTGTTCGGCAACAACGCGAATGCCAGCACCTGGCTCTGGAGGTTGCCGTCGCGGCCGATGAGCAGCACCAGATTGCCAGTGTAGCTGACGCTGTCAAAGTTGATGACCTTGATACCGAAGACTTGCTGCATGCAAAGCAGCGAGAGCGACATAGCGTTCGGCATAATAAAGGCGCGCACAAAGTGATCCTGCTCGTCCTTCTCGTACGAGATCGTTGAACCCGGGTTCTTCTTCGCGAAGGAGTCAAGCAGACTTGGAATGAACTTGTAGCTCTCGGTGAGATCGTCCGTCGACGTCGCGACAACGAGACGCTGAGCTCGGTATGCCATTCCTCTCGGGATCTTGATTCCCGACTCGGAGTTCGACAGGAAGTTGTCCGTAAGCAGCTTGCCGCTCGACTTGGAGTGGGTGACCACGGCTTGGCGGAAGAAACGCATCTCGGCAAGCTGGCGCGCAGTAGGCTTGGCCTCGCCGGTGCAGTGGTCCGAGTGCTTGAGGTTCATGGCCGAGATCTTCCAGTTCTTGGACTTCCATCCCTTCACGAGCTGCACGAACCACAGGCACTTCTCGTCCGAGCAAACATACTTCTTGTTGCTGCCACCGTTGTTCTTCTTGCAAAGCTTCGAGCGCTTGCGCTGCACCACGAGCGTAAAGTCGCTGATAGCCTTGGTAGCCTCCTTGCCCGTGCTCCAGCGCATCTCGTGGGTGAGTTGGTACTTGGACAGATCGTCGACAAGCAGCGACGCGGCAGGGTTGTTCTGGAGTCGGTCACTGGATGCAGCAGCGACCGCCGCCATCGCCTTCTGCGCCTGCTGCTCCTTCTTGCGAGCGCTGAAGTTGCACGTCTCGAGGCACTCCTTGGAGTGCAGCAAGTGCATCGACAGTACCGTGTAGCTCTCGTTGCCATCGTTCGACTGCTCCAGCACAACCATCCACTCACAGTTCGAGTTGCGGTGGTTCTGACACACGACACGGCGCACGACGATCGGGCGGCCTTCGAACATCATATCACTGGGCTTCTCAGCCACGACGCGACGCCCCATCTGGTACGCGAGCCCGCGCACGACCGTCACGCCTTCCTTCCAGCTGCCAAACACCATGCCGACTTGCACATGGCCGCCCACGGAAGCTGTGGTGTTGCTGGACGCCACGAGCGCATCGGGCGCCACGACGTCTTCGCGCATCATGCGCTGGAACGCACCGGGCACCGAGCCCGTCGCCGCCGAGGCGCCCGCACCGGAGAGCGCCGTGACGGCCGCCGCCGCTGCTGCCGCGTCGTGGATGATCGCCTCAGAAACCGCCGCGGCGCCTTCGCCGCCCGTGGCCGACTCGGCGCAGTGCGTCTTGTGATGCACCGTGTTCATGCTCGAGATCTTCCACTTCTTCTCGCTCTTGATGTACGAGAGGCGCACGAACCACTTGCACTCGGGCGCATTCTCGCACTCGACCACCACGACGTTGGCCTGCTGCGCGCTCGCCGCGGCCGCCGCCGCCGAGGCCACGCCGCCCACCACGCCGCCAGTTGTCGGCGTCGTCGCTGCCACTGCCGTCTCGGGTGCGGACGTCACCTCCGCGGCCGCGTCCACAGTCGAAGCCACCGCCGTTGCGGCCGCTGTGGCCGTCGCGTCCTCATGGGCGTCGCCCGTGGCGGCCGCCGCGGCGCCGTCGGCCGTTTGCTCGTCTTTGGCCGCCGGCGGCTGCTGCACGCGCACGCGGCGCTGTTGCGTGGCGCCCGCGAACGCCTCGATCACCGCGACGGCGTCATGGAACGTGCCGAAGCGGTCTTCCTTGCGGAGAGCAATCGCAGCCGAAGTCATCACGCGCGCTGTGGACCGTGTCGCCTTTTGAGAATTCCCGCGCCGCACTCCGCTCCACTTTTCTTCTGCTTGTTGTCCAGGGAATCCGTCCCAGGGGAACCGTCCCCCCCCTTTGCCGCCGCTCTCTCTGGATTTTCAAAATAAAACCTTGGATGAAGAAACGAGGTTTTTCACAAAACGAGGTGTGAGGTCGACTGGGAGCGTGGACAGAGGCACTCAAGTGGGGGAACAAAACCCCACCTTCGTCGGCTCTGCGTTCGGACCGTACTATGCGCCGGTGGCTCCTCCCGACGTCGGCGGCGCGCGGCGCGTGTGTGTTCTGCGAGAAGGACGCGTTCACGGTGCGCAACCCCGTGCTGTACGAGGTTTGTAGTGCGGTACTTTATTTGTGGTCGATTTGGTGGTGTCTAAGAGCGTATGTCGTGGTGGAGCGCAGACCGATGTCTTGGTCGCGATTGCCGATAAGAACCCTCGAGCCAAGACGCACCTGCTGGTCATCTCCAAAGCCCACATCCCATCGGTAGATGATCTGACAGTGGAGCATGCTGGACTGTGTATGTGTCACTCCTTTTTGGGTTGCAGAGATACGTGGCGGACGGATGGACTCACGATGCGGTGTGTGCAGTGTCGGAGATGATCACCACGGGCAGGAACCTCCTTGCGACTGAGGGCTTCACTGATCCATCGCAGGTCCAGTGAGTACAGGCGACCCAACTCGATGGGATGATTGCAGACTAGTGTCTGACGTGCTGCCTACCGTAGGCTCGGCTTCCATAAGCCGCCATTCACTTCTGTACAACATCTCCACCTCCATTGTCTCGGTTTGCCGTTCCTTCCAGCATGGAATCAACTCAGATTCACGCCGACGACCTTGCTGGACAGCTATGTGGACGCAGAATTCGTCCTCGCGAGGCTTGAGCAACGCGACGAGCCACTCACATAGATGCAACGTACTATAGATTGAAAATGCATTAACTTACTCGAACGAGCCCGATTCCATGTACTTGAACTGATGGCCCTGCGTGCTCTGCGGCTTGGTCTTGGTCACGTACTTGTTGACACGGATCGACTTGAGTAGACCATCCGACATCTCACGGAAGGTTTCTTCGAGGCTTTCAACGGTTTCGTTGTGAGCCATCTTGAGTTTCTGGAGCGACTCGGCGCTTTTTTCGCGGGGCTTGTCGGTCATGAGCTGGCGGTCGGCATCCTCCATCTCTGGGTCCTCACGGGTGCGCAGCAAGAGCGGGATATCCGCCGGGTTGGGCGTCGCCATGCGCGGCACGCACACGAAGTGCTGAATCATGTCAGGGATCTCCTCGTTCATGTTCTCCAGTTGCTTGGAGATCACCAGAAACTGGCTCAGCAGCTCGGGCCTTCGCAACCGGGTTAGTGCGCCATCTCTAGCGGTCGTGTAACCAGAACGTTAGACGTACCAGGTGCTTGCGGGCTGCCACGCGAGGTTATGCTCGAGGCGCCCCACAGTGTGCCGGAGGTGTTCCGCGCGCGCGCGGATGCTGCCCAGTGCGCGATCCACATCGCCGCCGGCACCGGAACCGCTGCCTCCGTACTGCATGCTTTCAAAAAGAATGACCAATTTCGCTGGGAACTGGAGCTGGACCCACGTAGGTTAACCCCTCCTCGAGAATCAGAGTCTGATTCATAAAATACCGGTAAATTAACGGTATCCAGTGCCGCGTTGAAGTGAACCCAAAAACCGTGAAACGCCCACAGGACCACCAAAAGCAAAGGTAAACAAAGTCTATGCAAGACTGGACGCGTCTCTTTCATATAGAGGAATGAAGCGGGTCGTGGAATTTGGGCTTCTTTCTCCACGTCAGTTCTAGTTGCAATTGCAGCCGCTGTTGTTGCCAGAGCGGTGAGTTTCCTCCGAGAGCTAGCAGCACAAATGTGTGAGTTTCCGTTTTCACGCAAAACGTCAGGCTTCCTGCACGTACCACAGCTCCCTTAGGACGGTTCGTATCGCCGACCATCTCGCGGATCGTGATCAGCTCTGACGCCATTGTGAGGAAAGCTTCCTCCACGTTCTGCGCGTTTTTTGCACTCGTCTCGAGGAACGGAATCGCAAGGCTGTCGGCAAATGCCTTGGCTGTCTCATACGGCACAGCGCGGTTCTCGTTGATGTCGCTCTTGTTGCCGACGAGCAGTTTGCAGGTGCCTTCACTGGCGTATCGGTTGACTTCGTTCAGCCAGTCGTTCACATGGTCGAAAGATTCCTGCACGAGCATCGCATGCGCTGTCAATACGGGTTTCTCAATCAACCACCCACAACTGAATTTGTTGTACCTGGCTTGTGACATCGTAGACCATAATGATGCCGTCCGCCCCACGGTAGTACGCGCTCGTAATAGTACGGAAGCGCTCTTGACCCGCCGTGTCCCACTACAATCCAAAGTGTCACGCGCTGCGTTAGCCCCAGCCGGGTACATGGGAAATTCATGAGAATGAAAGCGTACAATCTGCAGCTTGATGGTCTTCTTGTCAATCTTGACCGTACGGAAGCGCTAGAGTCGACGAGCCACGAGATTAGATTCTAACTCACACGCTGTAGCATTTCGAATCAAGCAACGTACGAAGTCCACACCGATCGTCGTGATGTAGCTCTCGGTGAACGCGTCATCCTGCTCAGCACGATCATCCCGTCAGCTCTTGCTTCCCAGGCATACGTAGTACGCCGCAACACCGTACCGCAAAGCGCAGTAGCAGACACGACTTGCCGACGCCGGAGTCGCCTATCAGCACGAGCTTGAACAAGTGGTCGCTACGTCACATACACACGATGAATCAGTCCACGTCGCACTTTCCTCCGCATCTTGCTCTCGGTGCCACGCACTAGTCTCGGGACATCGTGGAGGTCTAAGGGTGAGCGAATCGCGGCGAAAACCGAGAGGCGTCTTCGCGTGTGCGGCAGGCGGGTGGGACGCGCGCGGAGGCGGATATATGTTTAGCGTCGCGGGGAGGAAGGTGGCGCCCGTGGGTGTTTTCTTTCCAGTCTTCGACTGTTTCGCCCTGCCTTCCCACAAAGTGCGCACGTTCTCCACAAAACCTCCTATATCCGATGACGCCACCAAAGGAAAGGTTCAAGTTCCACATGTATCCGATAAGAGAGGTATATGGGCCAGATAGGTGTCTGGGCCAAATAGTAGGCCCAGCTTCAAGGTCGATAGGAACATCCGGGGCTCTGTCTCGCTCCTTGCATCACTTGCTCCTGAATCCACGTGAGAGCAAACGCCTATTTGTGCCAGTCGCCCAAAGCGTTTGCCACGCTCCGGAATTGCGCTCTTCTATTCCACCCCTATCCTGCTTGGCGACGTTGCTGGACGCGGGCGCCAGAGCCTCGCTCTCATGCGAACCAGCGACGGTAGGCCTCTCAGAACACCGAATCAACTGCAACTACAGCCGCTGTTGCTTTCACGGCTGCGTCTTGCCTCTGGCACCTGACCACGGTCACACAAACCCGCACAAGCGTGACTATTCCGTACCGGTACCGGAATGGTGCCGGGGTACTCACAGCTACCCACCAACTTGTGCCTCGTGAGCAATTCCGATGCGATCATGAGGAAGGCCCCTTTCACGTTCTGCGTATTCTTCGCGCTCGTCTCGAGGAATGGGATCCCCAAGCTGTCGGCAAACGCCTTGGCAGTCTCATACGGGACGGCCCGGTTCTCACTGATGTCGCTCTTGTTGCCGACGAGCAGCTTGCAGGTGCCTTCACTGATGTATCTGCTTGCTTCGTTCAGCCAGTCGTTCACATGCTCGTAGCATTCCTAACCTCACTCATCCGTCTTCAGCGGGAGCCAAACGAACTGCGGTCGGTCAATTGCCAAACGAGCCGGACATAAATCTGACCTGATTTGTGACGTCGAAGACGACGATGATGCCATGCACCTGGCGGTAGAGCATGCTATTGCTCATTGTACGATAGAGTTTGTTTCCTGCGGCATCCCACTGCAGCGTGAACGCGTAAGTGAGAGATGTTTGACCAAGAAGTGTCGTTGTACTAGCACACACGATCTGTAGCCGGATGGTCTTCTTGTCAAGCTCGACTTGGGGGAGACCCTAGAAAGCCCAATGACGTCAATGAGAATCATATCGGTACTGGAGTGCAGAGAGCAATGCATTATCGTGGGTACGAGATCCACGCCGATGGTTACGACATGGTTCTCGTCGAACGTATCGTCCTGGATGGTGTGGGTGTGCGAACAAATACTTGTGTCAGTGATTCCTTGATTGGCTCGTTCTCATTCGTTCTCAACGACATGCCGTGAAGCGCAGCATCAGGCTCAACTTGCCGACACCAGAGTCACCAATCACTACGATTCTGAACACGTGGTCGCTACGCGCCATGAGCAAGTACACGATGTCAGTCATTCCACGCGACCGTCCTCGCCTGGGCGCCAGATTTTTTCTTCTATCGCTCACAAGTGCTGCGACATGGCGGAAAGAGCTTTGGCGTCGAAAGTTGGTGCTGCCTCCCCCCGAGGTCTCCAAGCCTGAACCCAGAAGACGCACCGAGTGGGTGGGCAATGCCCTCCCAGTGAACACCCACTGCCTCGATGACATGGCTGCCATGAACCAAGCTGGAAAGCATCGCCTCATTCACAGCACCATTTACGATGGTCCACGACATTTATTAGATTTGATAAATTATGACCTATATATTCATGTGGAACACTAAGTGGGACCTTGTGTCAAGCCCACCTGCCTCACCATTTTAGAGCGAGCAGCTCCAAACCACGACACGCGCGCCGAGCACACGACCGCCCGACAGACCCGATGGCCAAGCGCGCGACGGAGGCCGAGCTGAGCGAGGACGCGTGCCGCGTGTGCGCCTCCGAGGACGACGAGGAGTTCCTCGTGCTCTGCGACGGCTGCGACCGCCCTTTCCACACGTACTGCCACGCCGGCTGCGTGTGCTGCCGCCAAAAGCCCAAGGGCAACTTCAATCGCAAGCCCGCGGTGCCCGAGGGCGACTGGTTCTGCAAGTTCTGCGCCGGCCGCATCCCGCCGCTCGGTGCGTTCACACACGATGGGTTTTTATCTCTGGGCATAGGAGATTATACTGATAGAGGAGCTACATTTGCATGCACAGCGGATGGCGCCAAGGCCGTCTCTGCGGTCTTCGCGTTTGGCGACAACGAGGACGGACAGGTCAGTGCTTCATAATGTGTGTCACCTATTCACACGCACAGCTAAAGGGCTCATACTTTTGTCGGTTCTACGTGTAGCTCGGGCTTGTGGGTGTCGAAGATAAGGCAGTGTGGTCACCCACGCGGGTGACGCAACTGGACCCCATCGGCGTTGTTCAGATCGCTAGCACCGAAACCTCGACGCTCGTGCTGTGCAACGATGGAAACCTCTACTCTGTTGGTACCGGTGGTGCTGGGCAGCTTGGCCACAACGATGTGGTTCATGAGAAGCTCTCGCACTTTCGTTTGGTGAGTGTGATTCCTTGTATACCAGTGCGCTTGGTAACCGTGTTGTGCTAACTTGACCTCATTCTCAACTCATTCAGATCGAGGCGTTGACTGCTGAGAAGCGTCCCAAGATTGACGGAAGGTACGTTTGACTGTCATGGCCTATCGTGCAACCGCATCGTATATCCGTGCCGACTATGCCAATTTGTCATCAGTTTTAAGCAGATCAACACTGGGCGCGATTTCTGTCTTGCTCTCACGGCGGAAGGGCACGTATACACGTGGGGCAACGGCGAGTTTGGCCAGCTTGGCCACCAAGAGAACAAGATCAAGAAAGCGCCGAAGAAAATCTCCGCTTTGCGTGAGCTCGAGATTCCCGTGGATTTGGGTACGTGCTGGTGAAATTGAAAACTTTTCAGAGACGTCCCATGCTGACGCGGCCTAATTGCGATAATTGGCCTACAACAGCAACCTGCGGTGATGACTTCATTTTGATGACCTCAGCCGACCTCCCCGATGCTGATCAGTTCAGCACTCAGAAGCCCGGCGTGATGATGAGTATGGGTGCGAACACACACGGCCAACTGGGCGAGGGCACCGGCCGCAACCAGTGGGTTCCCCAACTCTTGAACAAGGATGGTCCCGCCTTCACGAAGGTCTGTGGCTTCGACGCGGCTGCAAGTGAGTTGGGATGCATAATATTGATTTTATTGTTGTGTTTTCAAAGGCCGAGGATGCCACCATTGAGGAGCCAGTCGAGTTTCTTCTTGGGCGTGATGTTCGAATCCTCGCTGCTGGCAAGGCGCACTGCATCGCTGTCCCGACCAAGTACGTTGTTCGTTTCTGAGCTGGACACAGATCTTGATCAGCCAACTCAACGTATCTTCTCTATAGGATGAAGGGTCTTTGGGCGTGGGGCTTTGGTGAAATGGGCCAGCTTGGACTACCCCGTCCGGCGGCGCCTGAGGGTCAGTCCCGCTTCTTCCGGTCTCAGTTCCGGGTACCTCGCCCTCGGTTTGTGAAGGTACGCTTGCGGCTGTGTTGTTCCCACCACATCACATCCTCTGACGGTGATCTTTTCCATGCTGCACCCAGGCACTCGAGAACGACACGGTTGTCCAGGTGGCGTGTGGTGGACAGCACACGCTTGTTTTGCTTGCCGATGGCCGACTGCTGGGCATGGGAGACAATGAGTTTGGACAAGTGGGTGTCCCGGCTGAAAATGGAGATGGCGAAGAGAAGACGAAGACTGTGGATACGCCAACGCGTATTCAGACACTCTCATCGGCTGGCCAAGTCCGCCAGATCGCGTGCGGCGAGTCCCATTCGGTGGCGCTGACCTCTGACGGTGCGGTGTACACATGGGGACGCGGCCAGTACGGCCAGTTGGGCCACGGCGCTTCCCAGCCTGGCCCGCTTTTCGCCCCCACCAAGATTGCGAGCCTGCCGAAAGTCAAGAAGGTGTTCTCTGGCCCAAACCAGGTTTTTGCGGTCGAATTCACAAACGGTACGGGGAGATGATTGTTGGATCTGGGTTTCGTCGAATGGATGCCTAACACTGTTCTTCTTCATTTGCTACAGACACCATCAAGCCTGCGGTCGTTCCTGCGTCCGAGAGCAAGGCCGGCGGACCCAAGAAGCGCGGTGCGCCGACCCGCAAGCCTGCTGCGGGGGCTGCGAAGAAGGGCAAGAAGTAGTAGAGGCCCTGAACCGCACACGCAACTCAACTCAACTCAACCAAGTTGAAGACACAGTTCTTAACAGTGACACCCTCCTCTTAACTTTTGCCCCCAGTCGTTACGTCGTACTTTGCACGGATACTCTACCGTGGCAGTCACGCCCGTCGTTGTGGCTTTCTCCCAACGAAGAGATCCGCTCGCGCGCCGGCACGATGAACCCGCAGCAGTTCGCGACGTACGGCGCGCCCCAGCAGCAGCAGCAGCAGCAGCAGCAGCAGCAGCAGTTCTATGGGCGCACGGGCTCCGCGGCCTTTGGCGCCGCGCAGTTCGCGACGGCCGCGCGCACGGGCAGCATGAGCGGCGCGGGTGGGGGCGGCATGATGCCCGTGCCGCTCCACGCGTGGGCGCCGCCGTCGCCGCAGGAGCACCAGTACTACGACATGCTCTTCGCGGCCGCGGACGAGGAGAAGCGCAACGCGATCGGCGGGCGCATCGCCGTCGCGTTCTTCTCGCGCTCGGGCGTGGACAAGCAGCACCTTCGCGAGGTTGGTCCAGTTGGCTTCCGAACACACCGGCACCGGTGAGACTGACACGTTCGTTGTGACTGTAGATCTGGACGATCGCCGACTCGCAGCAGCGCAGCGAGCTGTCGCGGAACGAGTTCTACGTGGCCATGCGGCTCATCAGCATGGCGCAGCGCGGCGAGCAGGTCTCGGCGCAGCGCTTCCACGAGCTGGCGGCGGCGCCGTTCCCGCTGCCGACCTTCGAGGGCATCGCGCCGCCGCCCATGATGCAGCCGCACATGATGCAGCCGCAGATGATGCAGCAGGCGCCTCCGCCCGTGGCACCAGCGGCCCAGGCGACTGGTGGAGGATACGCCATCACGGATGAGGAGAAGCAGCGCTACGACGGTATCTTCCAGCAGTACGACGCGGACCACGACGGGTTCCTCCACGGCGGCGAGGCAGTCCAGTTGTTCGGCATGTCCGGTCTTGACCGAGGGGTACGTCCTGCCGGATGCGCAAAAGGCATTTTCAACGTGGAGTGACCCACATTGGTGCGTGTATTAGGTACTGCGCGAGATCTGGGCCTTGGCGGATCGCGGCCAGGACAGCCGGCTCGACGTCAAGGAATTCTACATCGCGATGCACCTCATCGTATGCGTGAGCAAGCGCGGCCTACCCCTGCCGAAGGAGCTGCCCACGGAGCTGGCCGAATCGGTGTTTCCAACGCGAAGCTCGTTCACCAGCGCGTCGGCCGATCCTCTCGCGTCGCTCGCGAGTGTTGCCGCCCCCGGGTCCCGCACCAGCTCGATGGGCATGTCCCACATGGCCGCAGCCCACACTCCCACGCCCACTCCGCAACCGGTAACGACCCCAGTGAGCGCTCCGCCGCAGGAGCCAACGCCATCGTCAGGCGACCCGATGGACGCGTTTGCTGGGCTGTCAGCATCGATCGAATCGTCCCAGCCGAGTCGCACTAGCTCCTTCGGTCGTACTCCCTCGGAGTTGTCGCAGTCGACCATGTCAGCGCCTCCTACGAGTCGTCTCTCAGCGACGGGCTCCTCTTTGGACGCGGCGATGTCGTCTATGAACCTTTCGACGCCTCCAGCGCCAACACCTCCGACTTCTTCCACGGGCAGCTTCGGTGGAAGCAGCATGGGAATGGGGATGGGCATGGGGATGAACATGGGCATGACCAGCAGCCTCATGAGTACGGGCAGCGCGCCGGAGCCAGCCCGCGAGCGAGCCGGCTCGAGCAGCTCCGTGTCCAGCTTCGCGAGCGTGTCGACCGACGCCAGCGCAGCCTATGGCGCTGGCGGCGTCGCCCACACACCTTCGATGGCCACGCCGCCCGCACCGTCACCGGGCTTTGCACCTGCTGGAAGCCCCAGCATGTCTGGATTTGGCACACCGTACGCGACGCCCACTCCACAGGGGTTTGTAAGCGCACCGACGCCCGTGCCAGCAGCGTCACCGCCGTTCCTCGGTGGCGAAGGCGAGGCGGCCGCCGTGGGCCAGCTCGACCGCTCCAACGAAGAGCTCGTGCAGGCGCTGCAGAGCGTCGAGAAGAAGCAGCACGCGATCGAGCTGCTCTCGGAGAAGCTGCGCGAGCTGGACCAGCTGCGCCACGAGCTCGTGACGCTGTCGATGAAGCGCGACGCGTTGCAGGCCGCGTCCTCGCCGGCGTCGCAGCCGGCGCCGCCGCCGCGTGACAATGCCGCCGACGTGCTGGCCGTGCGGACCGTGGAACAGACGCTGCGGCAGCTCGTGGACGGCGAGCAGGCCGCGATCCAGAAGCTGCAGACCGACATTGCCCAGTACGAGCGCGAGCTCCAGCAGGCTGGCGCGAGTGACGCGACGCCGACCAGCGGCGGCGTATCGCTGGGGCTCGATGGGCTCTCGCCCGCGGCCGCGCTGTCCGCGACCGACTCGACGCCCAAGAACGACTTTGAGGCGTTCGGCGGCTTCGGCAGCAGCTCGCCGGCGCCCGACAGCGCTGCGTTCGCCGCTGCGACCACAGCGGCCGCCGCGCCCGAGGACGACGCGTTCGCGCACTTCAACTTCAAATGAGATCCATTCCGCAGGTGATACGAACCAAGCAGAGCGGGTAGGAAGCAGGTAGGGATAACCTGTTTGTAACGGAAGGAAACTTGAAGATACGCGACCTTTGAGCCGCTCGCCGGCCGCCCAAAAGCTACAGGGAGCAAAAACACGAAAGAGGGGGAAATCCCCGGTTGCCTGATAGGAAGGGAGGAAGCGCCGTCGCATCGGCCAGAGCACCAGTGACAGGGCCCGACCCGACGACACGATGGTGACGGCGGGCGACGCGCGGCGCGTGGCGCTCCACGAGGGCCCGCTGGAGAAGCGGCGCCGCACGGGCGGCTGGAAAAAAAAGTTCTTCGTGCTCACGGCCGCGCACCTGCACTACTTTGACGCGAGCGAGCCGGCGGGCACTGCGGCGCCGCGGTCCTCGCTTGCGACGTTCGACATCCTGACGGTCGAGGCGCCGCCCGAGGCCACCGACGCGACGCAGCGGCTGTTCGTCGTGCATCTCTACCGCAAGAAGAAGGAGTACCGCGCGGCGAGCACTGCGGACCGCGACGCCTGGGTGCGCGCGATCGCGGCGGTCGCGGCCTTCAAGCCGGACGGCACCAAGAACACGGACCGCGAAAACGCGTCGGCCATCACGCGCGAGACCACGAACGACGACGACACCGAGACGAGCGTGCTGACAGAGGCGACGGCGGCGCCGGCTCCTACGCCCGCCGTGGCGGACGCTTCCAGTGGCCCGCGACGCAGTCACGACGACCCACGCGCGCCGGCTGCTGCGGCAAAGGCGCGGGCGTCTGCCACGGCGAGCGGTGCGCTGCTTTCAGTTGGCCCGGGCAACACGATCGACCTGCCCAAGCTGTGCGAGCACATGAAGAAGGCGTTCGGCAAGCACGTGCAGACCAGCAAGTCGTTCGCGGCGCGGGACGTGATCGAGTTTGTGACCCAACACGCCGGCGCGACGCGTGAACAGGCACTGGATATCGGTCAGCAGCTCATCGACGCCAAGCTGATCGTGCCGCTCAAGTCGCACATCTTCGACGAAGACGACACGACGAGCCGCTTCAAGTTCTTTGACGCCGTGACGCAGCGGCAGCCCAAGAATCACTTGAACATGCGGTCTCAGTCCATCCAGGATCTCATGGGCACGAGTCTCTTTGACGCCAACAAGTACGCGGAGGACTTTCTGCGGAAACACTCGAGTGACAAGATCGAGCAGCACTGCGAGAACCTCGTGTCCCAAAAGGAAAAGACCATCGACGCGCTCAAGCAGGAGATCAGTGCCAACTACACCTCGTTCATCCGCGCGTCCGCCGAGATCAAGACCATGGAGAACAGCGTGTCGCAGCTCAAGTCGCTGGTCATGGAGTGCAAGCGCTCCATCAATACGCTCAAGGGCGTGACGTTGGACACCACAGCTGGTACGCATCCGCCGTACGCTCGTTTTTTATTGGGTTGAAACACATCTAACGGGTTGGAACGATGTGTGTGATGCATGCCAATACAGCCAAGAAGGAGACACCGAGCTTTGAGATTGCAGAAAAGCATGCGCAGGAGCGAGCCAAGCGAATAGTGCTGGACAGCTTCATCCAGGACCTGGAGGTCTACTTGCACGAGCACGCTTATGCGGATTTTGCAAGACTCGTGCTGGAGTACAAGCAGCGTGTGCAGCAAAACCCCGAGCACGCGAGCGCCACACAAAAAGCTCACGTGGACCGACTGATCCAGCAGTTTACAGGGCGGCTAGTCGAAGAGTTTAATGCGTCGATGCAGACTTCAGAGCGTATGCACAAGAAAGAAGACCACTTGAAATACCTCATTCAGTTGGGGGAGCCGACACTCGCGACGGAGATGTGTCTCCAGAACTACTCTGTTCGCATTGCGCTACAGCTACGGCACGTGCCGTCGTACGGCAACCAGCTGAACTACGTGATTAATTTGTCACGAACGTTCTTCACGTCGCTCCTGGTGTGCTATGAGGACTACGAGCACAGGTGCGTTCTCACGTTATAGATACACTCTCACACCCGATTACTGATCCCACACTTTGTAGCTTTCGAGGACAGAAAAGCTCACATTTCATATCTTTGACCGTATGGATATCGGCCCAGCTCGAGCGGTTCGCAAACGAAATCCTCGGTCACATCTTCCCGACTGATTCAGCAAACGGGTCTGGCACGATAAATTCACAAACCACAACTCAAGCGCGCACATCCGCCATCGACGTCGCTGAGTTCAAGAACGTGACCAAGTTTGTCTCGAGCGCACTGCGGTATGTCTTCTACGGATCTCGTCAGCTAGAGCTCGCTGGGTTGCCGACGGCGCACTGCTTGGCACCGCACCTCGTGAAGGGAATTTTAGCTTTCATGGCGAGCTACAGCGGATCTATTCGCGCAACTTCCAAAGAAGAAGTAAAGCGTGAGCGGTGGGAGATGGCAAAGCGGACGATTCGCGACGCCGAGAAGAAACAAGACCGAGAAATCATCCTCACCCAGAGCGCACGGTCGTTCTACAGCATGGTCCAGCAGTTCCTTCGAGATGTTCAGCGCGTGCTCAATCCATCGTGCGCAACTTCATAGTACGTCCGGCGCATGTTGGTGGTGTAAGTTTTGGATTCTAACCGGAATGTGCTATATGTACAGTATCCCAGAAGTGCACGAGGCAGTTGTCGCTCAGGCGGACGAGCTGATCATTCGCTATTCGACGGACGTGCTGAATTATTTGGAAAACCCCAAGTTGTCGTCTGCCGTCAGGCTCAAACACGTCGTTGGTATCCTCACGAATGTCGCGTACATTCAAGACGATTGCGCTTCTCGGGCGACGTTGATTCTCCAAGAGTTCTTACCAAAGGCCGCGCTCCAGAATCGAGAACTGGAAACGCAGGTGAGTGTCAGGGGTGACAATTATCGATTTGTTGAGTACTGATGGCCCGTTTGATTGACAGAATGCCAAACTGTGGCGCCGTTTAGTCGTGCTCGGCATGCAAAAGGGCGCGCAGTCCCTGCTCAAGATGTCGATCGGGTGGCAGGACATGGATCTATCGGAAGAGACGCTGCCTGATATGACCATCGCGAAGGAAGTGAAGCCGTTATTCGTCACGACGCTGATGAAGGAGCTAACTGATGTCTCCAATCATCAGCTGGAGAAACTCCTGAAGAAGTACAGACTATATCGCGACGACGACAAGGGAGACGATGGCGATGATGAGGACGAAGACCAGGTCATTCTGGCCACGATGATGCTCGAAGGAATGCTAGTGGAGATGATGCAAGACGAGCCGTGGTGGCAGCAACTCCGCAAGGGTGGCGCTGCCGGGAAGGACAGTCGGCGGATAGGGTATGCCGGGCTCAACAAATTCATCGCCGAGCTGCGGGTTCTGACGGAGAGCTCCCAGAGTAGCAAGGTGATTGAGGAAGTCGGCTCGGTGCTGGTGAAAATGCTGACGGACGTGTACAAGCAATTTCATCCCGAGAAGAAAGACCCGGTCGCTCCAGAGACCTGGACCAAAGGATACGTCAAGATGTGTATGCACCAGCTCGAACAACTCGCCAGCGCTACCTCAGCAGCCAAAACCACGGCGGCCGTCAAGACGTGAAGCACGAGATGCCTCGAAAAGCAGAAATCTCTAGATCTAGAAAGTAAAATTCAGGTATTTCGTTGGCTTTCGGGTGCGTGCACATGCATTCATTTCACCGTGTGAGAGGATATTTCAGCGACTGCGTTGACACTGGTAGTCTTTACTTCCACTTCGCTTGCCTCGTCTTCCGTGAAGAACTCAATGATGTCTGCAGTGTGGATGAACGGGCTTAACTCGTCGCACAGTCTGTCTTTCGCGTACGCGATCGCGTCGTCGACCTCGTCCACGTCAAACAGCTCCTTCTCGGCCTTGAGCGCGCGTGTGATGTACCGCGCGCTCACGCGGCCTTCGTCCTCCTCGTGTCCTTCGACGAGGTAGCGCACGATGTTGACGCGTAACTGGGAGCGCGACTTGGGGAGGTCGTCCGTGGGGAACGAGTGGAGCCGGTAGATGCCGCTGAACTTGCGCAGGTACCCGTGGAAGTCGATGTCGAGCTCCTTGAGCTCGCCCGTGTGGATGTCGTAGACGAGCCCGTGGATGCGCGGGAAGCCGTACTTGATCTGATGGCGCTGGACCATGTTGATCTTGAAGATGTTGAGGCACTGCTCGATGATGTTGAGCTCGACGATGCGGCGGAAGCGCTCTTTCTCGGTCGGGATGGCCACGAGGTCCGGTTGGTACAGACGGCACACTGTCGGAATGTGTAAGAGTGAGGAATGATACCATGGATAGAGAGGGAGATGGCGTGCGTACCGTCGCGGATGTTGCGGAGCCAGTTGTCTAGCAGCCCGAGCGTCTTGTTCTCCATGGCCGCGAGCACGCCGCCGCAGCCGTAGTGGCCGCAGACGATGATATCCTTCACGCGCAGCTTCTCCACGGCGTACTGGATGACCGAGAGCGCGCTGATGTCGTTCGAGACGACCATGTTGGCGATGTTGCGGTGCACAAACATCTCGCCGGGCGCGAGGCCCGTGATCTCCTCGGCGGGCACGCGCGAGTCGGAGCAGCCGATCCAGAGGTACCGCGGCGTCTGCTTCTCGGCCGTGCGCTCGAAGAACGCCGGCTCCTCGCTCTTCTTGTGGTCGCGCCAGCGGCGGTTGTTCTCGAAGAGGTGCTCGATGGACTGGTGGTCCGCCACCATCTCCTGCGTGCGCGAGCGCGCGCGCGGGTCCGGCAGGCTGTTGCGGCGGAACGGACCGGGCGACGCCGGCGAGCAGCCCGAGCGCACGCGCCGAAGCGTCCCGTGGCTGCCATGGCTGCCATGCTGACCGCAGCACGTCCCGGCCGAGTCGTGGACGCTGGCGGCGGCCGCGTGCGTGGCAGGCGTGAGCGGCGTCTCACATGGCCCGGTGACCTCAATGGTCAGCGCTGTTGCGACAACCGCTACGGAAGGAGGAGCAGGAGGAGGAGGAGGAGGCGGAGGAGGAGCAGGGCTCGGGTCCGCCTCCGCCAGTGGAGCGGCGCCGATTTCGACGGAACACATTCCCTCTCGTCGCTCCAGTCGCCCGGGGCTTCAACACGGAGCTTCGCTGCTCGCACGAGCTTCTCGAACGCTCTTGCGCGGGCCGCGCGGAGAGTCGCGCGGCCGCCAGGCCCTAAGCGGAGCGCGCCGTCCCATGGAGGAGTTTCGCGCCCGCCAAGCATAAAAATGGCTTCATTTTTTGTGTGCTTGCAAGAGCGTAACCGTTGAAGTGATACCGTACCCCTTCGCCTGGGGGTTACGTTCCTCATCGAATGCCGCGGAAGATCACTTTTGAGAGGGAGGCAAGTGCAAGGGGCGGGAGGAGATGAGATTCGCGGTGCGTGTGGTGTGGCGGTGTTTTTGTTGGCTCCTCCGCTCCGTACGGTACACACGTACGCTGCAAGTGCTTACTGAAATGGCCGGCGGAGCAATCTCCCTCCGCCGTCTAATCATACATAGCCCGTCGGTCGGACCCTCGTGGCGTCAGTAGTGGCCTTTGGAGAAGCGGCGGCGCAAACGCCAGATCGGATCTCCTCCGCTCGTTTCCTGTTCTCGTGGTGGGCCGCGACCGACGACCGAACCCGCGAAGTGAGGTGGAAACACAGAAACAGGTGGGGTTTTTACCATAAAACCCCACTGTTAAACGAGGTTTTGCGCCGGCCAGCTTCAACGAGCGGTCGGCTCTCCTCGAAGATCAACTCGTGGGGAGGAGAGCAAGAGGAGGGGAGAGGAGGAGGAGGAGGAGATCGTCCAAACAAACTGACGGACTCAATTGCGCCATTGCGCTTTTCGCCCCGCTCCGCCACACAAGAGCCCTCCTCCTACTGTTCTCCTCCGCCATGTTCCGCCACGCGCTGTCCCCCGCCGTCCGCCTCGGCCGCCGCGTTGGCGCCGGCGCGTCGCTCGCGCCCGCCGCCGCCGCCGTCTCGGCGCGCTCGCTCTGGGGCGACGCCAACTCGCTCGAGCGGCTCTTCGACAACAACAAGAAGTGGCGCGACGGCAAGAAGCTGCTGGACCCGGACTACTTCGACAAGACCTCCAAGGGCCAGCACCCGCAGTACCTCTGGATCGGCTGCTCCGACTCGCGCGTGCCCGCCGAGGAGATCACGGGCCTCGCGCCCGGCGAGATGTTTGTGCACCGCAACATCGCCAACATGGTCGTCTCGAACGACGTCAGCGCGCTCTCGGTCATCCAGTACGCCGTGGAGCACCTCAAGGTCAAGGACATCATCGTCTGCGGCCACTACGGCTGCGGCGGCGTGCGCGCGGCCATGGCCAACCAGCACCTCGGCCTGCTGGACAACTGGCTCCGCAACATCCGTGACGGTACGCTTACTGCGTGTGTGTGACTGATTGATGGGAGGGAGAACTCACGAAGGTGTCGTTTTGGATAGTGTGCCGCATCCACCACGACGAGCTCCAGGCGATCGACGACTCGGAGGTGCGTTTGAACCGCATGATCGAGCTCAACACGATCGAGCAGTGCATCAACATCTTCAAGATCGGCCTCGTGCAGCGCCACCAGGCCAAGTACGGCTTCCCGCGCATCCACGGGCTCGTGTACAACCTCGGCAGCGGCGAGCTCAAGGAGCTGGACATCAACTTTAAGGAGTACATCAAGAAGTACAGCTCGGTGTACAAGCTGCACTCGTTCGACAGCCCGGACCCGGACAGCTTGCGCCGCGAGAAGCTCCAGCAGAAGGCCATCCGCACGCTCGCCAAGGACCACGAGGGCGACAACGCGAGCATCAGTGTGTCGTACCTGCGTCGCGCCATGGCCAACGAGCCGCTGCTCTTCAGCGAGTCGGAGATCAATGGCGCGATCACGTACGCGCAGCAGAAGGCGAGCGACGAAAAGAACGTCGACATCGAGAACGTCGTCGCGTATTTTGAGAAGTAGAAAGAGAGAGAGAGAGAAAGAGTTGCGTTCAAATATGTCCACGGTGACGTCATGGTTCCACAGACAGCATGAAGCTCCTGGAAGTTCCAGGCTGGAACCTGGCGAGTACCCAAAATAAAAGTTTCAGTCTTTCCAAACCAACTCCATTACAGGCCCCTGGAACTCTGGTAAACACCCTAAATTAGTAGTTGAAACAGTTCATTTTTGGGTCGAGTAAAAATGAATGGTGGGTAGGGCTGAGCTCGTCGTAAGAACCGGTTTTTACGAGGAGCTCCACACAAACGACTGGAAGCGGCGCATGTGCGCGCCCGCAAAGACATCGCCATCAGCACCAAGCGCTGCTCGCGCCTCACTTGGCGACTTTACCTCTCTAAGGCACAACCATGGTCAAGCGCAAGAAGCACGATAAGGACAAGTACTACAACCTCGCGCGCCAGCAGGGCTACCGCGCGCGGTCGGCGTTCAAGCTGATCCAGCTGAACAAGAAGTATGACTTCTTGTCCACCGCCAAGGTCTGCATCGACCTGTGTGCGGCGCCCGGCGGCTGGTGCCAGGTGGCGGCCAAGTACATGCCCGCGTCCAGCATCATCATCGGTATCGATCTGCTGCCGATCCGCCCGATCCGCGGCGTCAAGACGTTCCAGTGCGACATCACGACGGCCAAGTGTCGCCAAATCATCAAGCAAGAGACGCAGTCGTGGCAGGTGGACGTCGTGCTCTGCGATGGTGCGCCCAACGTCGGCGCCGAGTACACCAAGGACGCGTACGTGCAGAACGAGCTCGCGCTGGTGGCGCTCAAGCTCGCCGTGGACGTCATGGGCCGCGGCGCCACGTTCGTGAGTAAGGTCTTCCGCTCGCAGGACTACAACGCGCTGCTCTGGGTCTTCAAGCAGTTCTTCAAGAAGGTGTCGGCCACCAAGCCGCTCAGTTCGCGTAACGAGTCGGCCGAGATCTTCGTCGTGTGCGAGCAGTACCTTGCGCCGCACTCGATCGACCCGAAGCTCTTCGACCCCAAGTTCGTCTTCGACCAGCTCGACGCGCAGGAGAAGAGCATTACGATCTTCCACCCGAAGTTCGGTGTCCAGAAGCGTCATCGTGAAGGTGAGTCGCGTGTCTATATGGTGTGTGTATATTTCTGTGTGTGTGCGTGTTCCCGGCTGCATTCTCTAGAGTCTCTAGCGAACCATCGATACCTCCATTGGTTGCTAGCGCTACTTGTAGCCAAAAGCAAAATCAAGCCCCTGGGCTGCGCTGCCTGACTCCTCCGTGGCAGCGCTGTGCAGGGGAGAACTATGACATTCCTGTCATTGCCTCCGTGTCTGCGTGTTGCATGTGTGTGAGAGTTTCACATACCCATGTACCAGTGTGTACTCACGATATCTTGCTTTGATCCATAGGTTACGACGAAGCGCTCGGACAGACGCTGACGAACGAGTGCTCGGTGGGCCAGTTCCTCGACTCGTCCGACCCGATCCGTCTGTTGACCGACACGACGGCGATCCGCTTCCGCCCGGAGGAGGACGTGTATCGCGAGCACCCGGACACCAGCGACGAAGTCGTGCTCTGTCTCAAGGATCTCAAGGTGCGTTTACGATGTTTTCTGGGTCAAGCGATGTCGAAAAGCGAGTGTGTGGCGAGACCGTGGCGCCGACTGGAGAGAAGATGAGGAAAAGCTAATTCCCCTCCGAGCCCCACTGTTGTTCCGGCGCCGGATTAATTTCCGGAAAACCCACCGGAAGCCAGTGCGTGGCGCTGACGAGGGCCTCCCCTTCGCGGGGCTGTCTGATTCTCTCCCGCATCCAAGATCTCCGCTCACGCCGCTCGATGACATCGCTCTCCAATCGAGTGCGACCAGCAGTGACTGATCTCGGATCTTTTCTCTAGGTTCTTGGCAAGTCGGACTTCAAGATGCTGCTCAAGTGGCGCCTCAAGATGCTCAAGTACAAGGAGGAGCTGATGAAGGCCGAGGCCCCCGAGGAGGACGAGGAGGAGGCGTTGGCAGCACAGGCTGCTGCCGCCGCCGCCGCCAAGGAGCCCGAGAAGGAGCTCACCGAGGAGGAGAAGAACGCGCTTATCCGTGAAGAACTCGCGCAGCTGCGTGCCAACCTCCAGGCCAAGAAGAAGCGCGAGAAGAAGAAGGTGAGTGGCGTGTGTCTGAGTGAGTGTGTGCCCGTGTGGCCTGTATGTCTATGAGTGCATGTGCATCGTCTGGCGTATTCCCAGTAGTCCTTGTCCACTCCTTGGACATGATGAAGGACTAACCCTCCTCGACTCCCGTTAAGCGCCGAGATCGTCTTGCGGCTCCCTATCCCACCCGGCCCTCCCCATGGCCGAGGTGCTCGATTTGGGCTGCACATCTCGAACCGATTTGCGTGTGTGTATCCTGGCACTATCCAAAGCCTCCACCGTGGCACCGCGTGCCTATGGGTGGGAAGCGTCCTTGAACAGACCGGCCATTGACCGTTGCCTAGAGGAACCCCCACTGCAGCCTTCAGCTATTGGCCTTCGCCTCACCGTCGAACGTCTAATCGTTCTTGTGCTCAGACATACTTCATGCTGGCGATGCATATGAACTGCATGTGTGTGTGTGTATGACGGATTGATCAGTGAGAACTGGAATCACTAACTGTGACTGATGCTTTGTAGGAACGTGAGCAAAAGCGCAAGCTTCGTATCCGCCAGGCGCTCGGCATGAACGAGCAGGGCGTCGACGTCGCCGACGGTGCCGAGTCGGCTTTCAGCCTCAAGGAGCTCGGTCTCTCGAAGGCGCAGGTCGACCTACTCGAGAACGCTGGTCCGGTGTCGGACGATGAGGAGGACCGCGAAGGCCGCCCCGACTCTGATACGGATCTCGAGTTCGAGTCGGACGATGACGAGTACGCTGAGGTGCTCGAGGCGCAGATGGAGAAGCTGTACGACGACTACCTCAGCCGGAAGGGCGACTCGGCCAAGACCAAGAAGGCCGTCAAGCGCAGCAAGATCGCTAAGCGTGCGATCGCCGGCGAGGCGCTGACCCAGGACGCCGAGATGTACGACGGTGACCGCGAGGCATACCACAAGCTCATCCAGGCCGAAGAGGTGCGTTTGTCTCGCTTTGTTACTCGGCGGTGTGGCAGTCGAGATCGAGCGAGTCGGTTCCAGTTCGGCGTCCAACCCCCCATTCGTGTTATCTGTTCTGGGTATCGTCCGTACTCTGCTCAGTTGTCAAACATGGGGCATAACAACCGGAAGGCCTTCATGTCTGACCGGCGCGGTTCCCGTACTGCGTCGGTCCTACTGGCATCCGACATTCCAACTCAACCTGACCCGACTGGATCAACCCGATCGACATTCGACTGCCACCGCTGATAATCGTTTGCTTTATAGTGTTCTCACGGAGTTTTGTTTTCCATGATCACAGAGCTCGGATGATAGCGACGACGAGGACGACAGTGGCAAGCTCGCTGTTCCGCTCAAGTTCAAGGAGAAGCCGAACGCTGCCGTCTCGCGCTGGTTCTCGGACAACAAGCTTTTCGCTGGCGTCGACGAGGACGAGGACGATGTCACGGCCCTTGGTGGCGGTCGCGGCAAGCAGTCGGCGATCCCAGAGATGCCCAAAACCGACAAGCAGATCCGTAAGGAGAAGCGCAAGGCCGCGCTCGAGCGCAAAGAGCGTCGTGAGCTCAAGAAGCAGAAGAAGGACGAGGAGCAGTACGAGATGGAGTACGGCACCGAGTTCGCCGTGGCCGCTCCCGATGCTGAGGGCGACGACGATGAAGACATGGACGATGCCGAGACCGGTAACCCGCGTGGCGCTGACGACGAGGAGGGCGAGAACGCCGTCTCGGAGGAGGTTAAGGCGCTTATCCGCTCAGGTATGGGTGCCGCCTTGAAGCAGTCGAACCAGGGCAAGGCCGGCGAGGCGATCGAGGTGGTTGCTGGTGACAACGACGACAGCCAGCTCCTGCCCGTGATGGACGACCGCAAGTACGACTCGGACAACGAGGACTACGACGAGGAGGACCGCGCCAAGACGCTCGCGCTTGCGACCATGATGATCCGCAAGACAAACGCCAAGGACATGATTGACGCGAGCTACAACCGGTACGCGTGGAACGACCAGTCGGATCTGCCGGACTGGTTTGTGGACGACGAGGAGAAGCACTACCGCCCGCAGGTGCCGATCCCGAAGAAGCTCTTTGAGCAGATGAAGGAGCGCTTCATGGCCATGGCGACCAAGCCGATCAAGAAGGTGGCCGAGGCGCGTGGCCGCAAGCAGCGCCAGACGCTCAAGAAGCTCAAGGCCGCCAAGAAGAAGGCGACGGACATCGCCAACTTGCCCGACATGTCGACGCGCGAGAAGCTCAAGGCGATCGACCGCGCCATGAAGGGTGCCAAGGTCAAGAAGGAGCAGAAGGTGTACGTCATCTCGCGTCGCGGTGGCCGTACGTCCACCGCCCAGTCGGCCGGCAAGAAGCCCTCGGGCAAGGTCAAGCTCGTCGACGCGCGTATGCGCAGCGACAAGCGTAACGCCGAGAAGAAGGAGAAGCGCGGCCGCAAGGCGAAGAGATAGACGGCGACCGCGAGGCGATTACCTTGACGCACACCGCCGATTTTGGAGACGACCGAGCTCGTAGATTTGTGAAGTACTATATAAGTTATGGCAACAAGGACACAACATGTTATCACATCAAACCACTCTTTTTGGATGTGTTTGCCATGAACGGGGCTTAAGACGCGGCCGCAGCGCCCCGCCATTCCCATTCATCGTGCTGAAGCTGCATCATTGGCGTCGGAATCGTAGAGCCGAAGGGCGATGGCAATGTGGATGGCACGGTCGCGGCGTCCCGATGGAGAAAGTAGTAGGACGCCGGCGATTGTCTCTCGCCTGCCGGGTCGTTGGCGACCGCGTCGTGGGCGGCCGAGGTCTTGAGCCGCTGCTGCTGGAACACGGTCGCGCTGATCTTGTTGAAGGCGCACACCGGGCACGGCGCCTCGACGTGGCTGCGCTTGAACTCGCTTAGCAGCAGCTGCTTTGTCGCAAAAAGCGGCGAGGGCAGTGCCGTCATGCGCTTCTCAAACTCGGGCAACACGTCCTCGTCGAACACGCGCTTTGGGAAGAAGTGGCCGCAGGAAAACGCCTTCACGTGAGTCTCCAGCGGATCGCTCTTGCCGATCGCCTGCGCCGAGTGCGGCTCGATCCGCACGGCGCGGATCGAGAGGTCATTCTTCTCGATGTTCTCCAGCACCACGTCAAGCAGCCGCGGCGGCGCCGGCATGCCGACGCCGGTGGTCGTACCGTCGGACGTTTCCCGGAGCTTTTGCTGGTCCAGCAGCCACATACACACATGGAAGAGAAACTGACCGGAGAACGGCAGCGTGTGGCAGCGCCGCACCCAGGCTTTGTCCCGTTCGTCAAAGCCGTCAGCTCCCTTCCCACCAGCGTCTCCGTTCTGGGAGGTCGGCAGGGCCAAGCTTCTCGACGGGTGGAGTCCTTTCCCTCCCACGCGCTCGATGACCTCGCTGAAGAAGATCCGCGCGAGTGGAGGTGCGACGTGCTTGAACACTTTACTGTCGATGAGGTACACTTCAAGATCCGCTCGGGAGAGTCCGTATTCAAACCACTTGACCATCAGTCGCGCGAGGATCGCGGCGCGGGTCGTGTCCGTGGTTGTGACGGTGGAGACGAGCCGCATGCTCTGAGCCGGTGCCGGCGTGTTTAGCACGAGCGCCTCCACCATGCCGAGCAGTTCCGTGCGCATCGCTGCGAGCTCGGCGGCCTCATCTTGGTCGAGTGTTGACTCCTCGTCGCCGGCGCCACCATCTTCGTCTCCATCGTCCTCTCCTTCAGCTTCGTCCTCCTCTGCCAACGACTCCTTGGACGAATGACGACGGCGTCCTGTCGAATCGGCGCGGCCACGCGAGCTCGAACGATGACGGTGGCGATGCCGCTGGTGGCTGTGCAAGCGACACTCGACGGCGTCCACCAGCTCGCCGTGCGCCTCGTGGAGACTCGCCGCGGCGTGCCAATTTTCGTAGTCCACGCAGCGAGCAATCATGATCGGAGGTCGGTACTGCGACGCGAGCTCACGAAGCAGCGATTCCAGTGCGCGCTGCGAGAAGCGGGTCGATGCCTCATCGGCAAGACGTTCGGCGTCGTTGTCTCCGTCGCTGTGGTTGATTCGTAGCAGCAGCGTCAGGAACAGCTCGACGTGTTCAGCGCCCATTGGCGTCATAAACTCCGACGACGCGACGTCGGCGATGTCGCGCTCTGTGGCCAGAGACGTTGATAACTGGTCGCTTGTGGACGCGTCGGGCGCCGAATCTGCAGTTGTCGGGTCCAGCATGGCCGCGAGCTGAGCGCACTTGGACTTCGAAAAGGTAAGCAAGTGCCGCAAAATCCAATCGCGATGCAAGAGCAGCGCGGGCGCCGATTCGGTCGCGATCAGAATGTCGAGCTGGGTGTCCATCGGGAGCGACCGGAGAATCACACGGTGGGCGGGCGCAGCCAGGTCTTCTGCGTACCCTTCTTCCTGCAGTGAATCCACTGCGGCAACGCCCGTGGGCATCGCCAGCGTAGGCGCAAGGCCTCGCTCAATGAGACGCTGCAGCACGAACGGCACGGCGTCGCGCGCGATCGCCACGGCGACGGCCTTGTCCGTCTTGTGGTGCGTGAGACACAGCTCGATCATGTCTTCCGTGACGTAGTCGGCGCGCTCAGCCGAGAGCAGCGTACGCAACCACGCTTCGTTCTCCTCAAGCTGGGTCTGCGTCTCGGTGTCTCGCGGCCGCAGCGTGTTCTGGTCGTGGCTCGTGTCAGCGTTGAAGCTGTGCTGCGCTTGCTGCTGGAAGATGAGCTCAGTCGCGAGCTGCGCCACACGCTGTCGCTCGCGCATGGCCTCCTTGTCGTCCCCAAACGCGAGCGAGGCGGGTGTGCTGTCTGGGCTATCCTCCAGTATGCGCTTGGCGTACGAGATGGCGAGGTAGGCGCCACCGACGCGCGTGAGTTGCGTGACGGCCTTGGACGGCGCCGCGCGCGACACCTCGTAGAGATCGTGAATCCACTGGAGCTTGGCGACCGCGTCGTCGTCCGCGCGTCGCGGCTCGTGCTCGCTGCAGAGCGTGTCGGCCACCACCTCGCACAGCGACGGCATGTCGATGCCCAGCGCGTAGCCGATCGAGAGCGCGTCGCGGAGCGAGATGGTGCGTGCGCGCAGCGCCCGGAAGAGCGCGAGGCGAGACCACTGCGGGCGGCACTCGTACACATGGTGGGCCGTCTGGATGACGTAGATGAGTTCTCCGCTGGACGGACCGTCGACAGCGTCGCGCGACGGAGAGGTGGAGGTTCCTGAGGGTGCGGCGCGGCTGCGCGTTTGCAGCACCGATTCGACGCGCTCGTTGTCGTGGAGCGAGAGGTAGTGGACGACGTGGGCCTCGTCGTGGGTGCTGGGCGCGTCGTCGAGCAACGAGCCTTGGCGCGAAGGGAGCGAGACCCACGTAGCCACGGGCGCGCCCGTCGTGGCGCTTGCGCCCTGGAGCAGCATGAGGTCTGGCGAGCAGTATGCGATGTCCACGTCCACGACGCGGCCCGTGTCCTTGTCCGTATCCTCGTGGCCCCTGTCCGTGCTCTCAGTTTCGCGGTCGCGCAGCGTGGGCACGGCGTACTGGCCCTTGAGGTTCCACTGGAAGTTGCTGTAGATGCTGATCTCGCGGCTCGCGCCGTCGTACATCGCGAGCCCGGACTCGCTCGAGAGCAGCCCGTTGATCGCGCACAGCCGCACGTCCGGCCGGTTCTTCTTGATGCGCTGCGGGCGAAAGTCCATGTCCTCGACAAAGTGCTCGGGGAACGTCTTGATCACGTACTGCTCGGCCGACGCCGGTCGCGGCGGCAGGAACCGCTGGAACGACGGCGGCGACGCCATCGACGACGACGACGACGCGTCGGGCGGCGTGGCCGCGGCGGTGGCCGTGGCAGTGGCCGTGGCAGTGGCCGTGGCAGTGGCCGTGGCAGCATCGTCCCGACTGCTGCTCGTGGTGGACGCGGCGGCGTCCGCCGCCACTGGTGTTGGCGCTGGCGCCGGCTTGGGCTTGGCCACCACGAGCGTCTTCTTCTCCAGCACGACGCGGTAGTACTTGACCGTGGAGCCGTCCCGCGTGGCCGTCGTCGATGTGGACGCTGATGCGGACGCTGTGGACGCCGCCACTCCGGCGCTCGCGCCGCCTGTGGCCGGTGCCGGTGGCGTCCCCACCGACGCGCCGCGCGCGCGCGTCTTGACCAGCATGGACGTGCGCTTCTCCTTGCGGAAGCTCTCGTAGAACAGCTCGATCGACTCGATCGCGCCGGCGTGCTGGAGCTCGCAGCGGCACTCCTCGGCGTTGTCCTGGACGTTGACGATCGAGATGATGTTGTCCGAGCCGCCCACGAGGCAGTAGTCCGTGCCGTTCAT
>JAMFLL010000344.1:0-42750 GCA_027475725.1 Pythium rhizo-oryzae
AGCGGCCGTCGCACGTGCAGTGCATGCACTCGCCCGGCGTCTTGGAGCACGTCGGGAGCGAGCACGACTTGCGCAGCTTTCGTGGGGCGCCCTTCATGGCCACTATGGGGGGAGCTGGGGGATATGGGGGGAGCGGCTACTGGGGGAGAATATTCTACACTGAGTGAGCGCTGGCGGAGCGCAAAACGCGGCGGAGGAGCACAGCGGAGGGGGAGCGCGCACCGCGCGTGGAGCAGCGAGGGGGGGGACCTCTCGGGAGCCAATGGCCGCCCTGCTGCAAAAAAAACAAGAGCCCAAACAGGCCATACAGAAAACAATCGCAGAGAAACCGAGGGGCCGACGGAGCGGAGCGGAGGGGGAGGGGAGGAGCGCCGCCGGCGCCGCTCTGTTTCGCGGCCGGCCGCGTCCCTCACTCATCCCCGTCTGCTCCTCTCGGAAGGCGGTGATCAATCTCTCCGCGTCGAGCAACTGCTTTGGCAGCGGAGCGGAGGGAACGCCCGGCAGACGGGTCGCGCGCTTGCTGATGGACCATAGTGAAGCCAAGTGAGGCGCCGGCAGAAAAATGCAAAAAACATGAAACGGCGGTGCTTTTCCTTTGAGCCGAGCGAGGGGAGGAGAGGAGCGGAGCGAGAATCATTGAGCTGGGGGGTGGGACTCATTCGGGTCAGAAACCCACAAAAGCGGGGCATCCCAGGGGGAAGCGGCTCGTCTCTGTGCGCGCCGCGCAGCTGTGAAACCAAGGGGGCCCATCCACGCGCTAACATGCGATACCGCAGGTTTAGCCATGCCATACGAGAGGTTGCGTTCGTACACCCCGTTTCCAGGTGTGCAAGTCGGCGTGGTTTCCAAAACAAGGTGTACGAGAATGCAGACGGACGCGATGCGCTTCAAGCAGAACCGCGCAGAGAAAGGCCATGGACACACCCACCCACCTGCCTCCTGGACTCAGCGCGCGCGGCGCTGATACGACGGAGTGGCTTAGTATGCGGCCCATGGGGCAGCGAGGCGAGCCCTCAGCGCGCGCTGTATGACGGTAGCGGCGCAAAAAGCAGGCGCCTCTGGACTCTGGACAGATACTCTGCTCTCCGCCAGCGGCTGACGGGACATTGCTCTCCGCCAGCGGCTGGCGGAGAACACGAAACCGAGCGCGGTGTTCTTCGTTCTCCATGCGGAAGCGAATGCCACCGAACATGGCGAGCGGAACGTGGAGAAGCCGAGGGGAGAAAACCAGAGAGGCGCATGCTCTGTGGTGGCCAGCGTCCTGGATTGAAGATGCCGAGAATAAGGATCCCACGCTGGACACTGCAACAGTCCCCAAGCCGAGGAGGATGATGATGAGAAAGCTCGGGTGGGAGGATGGACGATCCTGATCCAGAGGAGAGCAACTCCAGGTTGAACTGGCATCTGGGCGGAGCTGTGGAGACTGGACTAGCACGGCGCGACGCGTGGGGTGACGCCGAATCCGCCGGGCTTTCCAGCGCCGTTCGCTGCTGCACGCGCGATCCGCGGCGGTCGGTGACTCGATGGAAGTCAAACAGGCGGCACACGCGCCCACGCTGGACTGGACGTGTACCGTACTCACTGCGCGGCGCCATGCACCAAGGACGGCTGCGGCAGCCAAGCCAACCCGAGCCAAAACGTTCCAAGTGCATACAGCCGAGCGGTCTCACGCAAGGCCGCCTCGTCCAGCACGGTGTTTGGATGGTGTTAGCATCGGATCCCTGCGCAAAAGCAGCGCGGCGTCCGGATCAAAAGACACGCATTTGTGAGTGAGCCATACCGCTCGCTGCACGGTAACGCGCATCGTTGGCGCTCGGAATCGGACACCACGGCGTGTGTGGAGCCCACGCCACGTTGGAATCCCCCCGCCACGGCAGCGTGGTACGAGTGGCTCAATCACAAATCTCGTAGCATTTCGTCCGCAATCTATGCAGCATGGATTCACATCCATCCAGGCGTTGCGCCAAATCCGCCGGGTTTTTCCGTATCCATTGTGGCCGACACAGAGCACAGCAAATGCATCAGCGAAAGAGCCGTGTCAGGTAATCGCGGCGGACGTGGGCGAGTGGAGGTGGAGGCCTGAAGGGAGGAAGGGGGATGGAGAAGGCCGCGGGGGCAACCGCGAGCGTTTCGCTTCTCCACCTTTTCCTTCCCCTCCCACTCGAGCCAGATGACCGCGGCGCTCAGCCGCGCGCGGCAGTGATGACGTTGAAGCGCGTCGGCCGCAGACGCAGGGAACGCGCTCGCTTCAACATGAGCAGACGCGTCGCTTCAACGTCGTCCCGTGGCGCTGGCCGAGGGCTCAAAATTTCCTCCCTCGGCCAATATGCGCGTCAAAGCCTCAAAACGCCTGGTGTGTTCTCCCCCTCCCATGTTGAGTGGAGCGCGCGCATGTACGTACACGCCGCGTATCGTATTCTGGGAGTGTGGAGTGTCGAGAACAAGCCAAGCGTTTCCGAAACGGCGCTCTGGATGGCCAAAGGCTCGCGCTCTTTCCATCCGACTGTGTTCCGCGCCGCCTCCGTGCTACGTACAATGGTGGAGATCGGGGCGGTCTCCTGTGTACCTAACGAGTTGAGTTCTCGCGCGAGAACAGGAACCAAGTGAGAACGCCGCGGCCCCGCGGAGGTGGATTCCTGGCCCCCAGGTATCATCCGTCCAGATTCGCTGGGCGCTGGGCCAGTGTTCTCGACGATTCGCGTCGCGGCCCGTCCGCCGCCGAGCTGAAAGTTTCGTGAGCGCCGACCCGGCCGGCCGGCCCGGGGTGGAGAGCCATGGGCAACGTAGCGCCCCCATTCCACCCCGCGGTCTTTTCTGGAGCTGTCTGGGATGTGATGCGGAGCTCCTTTCAGACGGGGAGGAGAGCAAAAGATCCGCTCCGCTCCTCCCCTCACACGCGCGGGGGACACGCTGGTGGACCTGGTGCGTGTGTGTGGTCCGTGCTGGGCGGATCCGCTGGACAGGAGACGGGCAAATCCCGTCGCTGATAGACGGGGCAGTCGTGCTTGTGTGTGGGCGTGTGGGTGAGCGTTTTCCCCAGTCCGAGGAACTCAGGCTCCCGCGTGCTGCTGGCAGTCGGGCATGTGACCTCGCGCGCTCCGAGCGGGCGGGCGAAACCTCTTTAGGACGGACATGGTGCCGACCCAAGCGCGGGTTTGTTCATATCGCTTGACACTGCGGACCGACGCGGCCGGCCGCAACCGTTAGGTATCAACAGGCGGGCCAGGCTCTTCCCCGATGAAAAGCATCCCTCTCGCTCTGTGTCCACTCACCCAAACGGGCTGAGAGCCACTCGAATCTGTTCCAGTGGATTGGGCATGAATATATCCAATATTATTCAACAGGACACGCTGTCAGTTCACTGGACAGTTCAGTCTACTGATATGTATGCTACCTGTTTTGGATCCACTCAAACCGATTAACTGCAGGAGGATGGGCGCCAGCTGTGCTCACGCTACCATCATTCCCGGCCACTGTGAAACCGTCGCGAAACGGCGTGTGCGATCTTGCTTGTTCGGGGAATCTGCGTCCCAGGCTTGTGGCGCTCGTCCAGTGCAGTACCTACCGGGAGTGGGCAGCGCTGATGACGCGGGAGGCGAGCTGATCAAGATTCAGAACGCGCTCGGTTCCAAGGATGCGGTGGCGGTGGGGACGAAACCAAGCGGATCGCGCGAGAGGGGAGGCACCTCCCCTCCGCCGTCCACCAGCTCCACTACAGTAGCTCCTCTGGTCCATCCGCTCCAGACTCGTTCTCCTCCTCCTCCTCCGCGCAAGCCACATGCAGGACTCAGACCGCTGGATCTTGATTGTGGGTTCAACGGGACGCACGGAGGATTGTCACACGCACGAAAAGAAGAGCGGAAAGCGACGCGCGCCAATCAGCGGACCCCCGGCGGACCCGAAAGGTCGCTATCGGACACCCTGGCAGAGAGTTGGGAGGAGGCGACTGGAGCGGAGGGAACTGGAGGAGAGGAGGAGGGGAGGGGAGAAGGGAAGGAGGGGAGGACTTGTCTCTGGTGCACAGCGGAGCGGAGCGGCATGAGTGGCGCTGGCAGGTGCGTCGGTGACCTGGCTTCGATGATTCATTTATAGAGGGTTCTATGATCGTGTTGGCGGGGGATTCAGTTTCACTGTTGAAGTCTCGACAGGCAGTTCGCTTGTCATCTCTATGTTCTTTCCGGCTCGCGGTTCGAAATAGAAGCCATGGCGCTCTCCAGTACCACGCCCTGTCTACGGTACGCGGGTTTTTTCGTGGGCACACATACTGTACAGGCCCAGCGCAGCGGCGGGGGCGACACCCGGTGGCCAGTTTGGCCGCCACCACCACAGCGTGCGCGTCGCTCAAATCTCCCCCGGGGCATCCGCCATCCAGAGAAGTGTGGGTCTGGCTTCGAGGCGCCGCGCTGAGTTTCTCGCGCGTACGGTACCTCAGCTCGGATGGATTCTCTTGGGGGGGGGGGGGGGGGGGGGGGTCACTAAGGCTCCTCAAGCCGCCTGCCCGGTGCTTACGCCCCCGCGGTCTTCGTCGTGGACCAACTACAACCTACAGTATGATTCGTATTCGCTTCGAGCGAAAGAAAACCAGCCAGCAGCGTGATCCGAACCGTCGTGGTCTACATGATACGGTACGCCCCCTGTGGCCACGAGAACAAACGGAACGGGGCGACTCTTACCCTTTTCGAACTGCTTTTCGTTCAAGATGCGGTCCGGACACGAGCGCGTCATCTCCGGCCTTCTCTGGAAAGGACCTGTTCGCGCAGAGAGAGAGTTTCTCACCTCGCCTGTCCCGGGAATCAGGTTGAAGTTGACGACTTGTCCATCACGTTTGGTGGGTAGCTGGTCACAACACAGACCCGGACGATCCAACAACAGAGAATACGACAACAAGAACTTGAAATATGCACCCTGGCTGGCTTCAGTTCTCAGGTAAGTACGTGGCCAGAGTGGTATTGTAGTTGCTCTGCACCGACATACAACTAAGCTGGAAACCGAACGGGGATGCGTCCTTCTTCGCTGTGGGTGTGTACGCACCGTCGCCCGACCTTCCATACAAAGTCGGAGGACGCGTCCGTTCAGTGGATTCCATTCTTCGGGCTGCTTCGCTGGCTTCATTCCGTCACGTTCGACCCGTCGCCTCAACTAGGTGCAGCGTGTGACTGACCATTGTACCCTAAATTTCTCGCGCTCTGGTTTTCTCATGTTCTCTTTTCCGCCTCACACCGCACCGGCATCATGGCTTCTCCGCTGCACCTACATTGTAGCTCCGCCCAAGATTCATGCTGCGACGGAGCGGGCCAGCTGCGAGAAAATCTGGGCGGCGACTTGCTGCTCCTTGGGCTCATCACTCCCCCGCAGAACATCGACGGCAGCACTGAGTCGTTCCCTGTGGGTCGTCAGCTGCATTGCGATCGACGGCTCAGCGTGGCGCGACGCCAGCGCAACGAGCACGTCCCCGGCAGCGATGCGAACCATCGAGTACTTCCCATCACCGACGCCGACGTCGCCGCAGCACCGGTCCACGAGACGGTTGATAGTGTGGTGGCTACTGAAAGCACTTGCTGGTGCACTGCGTACAAGGGTCGCAGTCGTCACGAAGACACTACGTCGTACGCTCCACACATGGAAGGAAGCATCCGCGAGACACGAGTCTAGCCATTGTAGCATCTCGCCAGTGGCAGACGCTCCGTCCTCTGTGGTTACTGTTGGTGGGATAATCGCCGACAAGGTTTCAAACACGACCTTCACCATCATTGGCGGAAGATTCTTGGGCTCGACGTTGCCTGTGGTGTCTGTGTTGTCTGTTCGCCATTCTTGCAGTCGCGTCCGCACGTCCTTGACGAGTTGAAGACGACGCACTTGTGATTCTGGTGAGGACGGCATCTCTGTGGCGAGATTGCCGAGGCTCGTGAGCGCACTCTCGAGATATTCCATCTCGTTGTTTTTCCACGCACGATCACATTCCTCCAGTAGGAGAGATGCCAACTTACTCGACTCGTCGATTCGCACACTCGCGATCGCAACGAGCGCTTCTAGAATCACGCCTTTCCCACGCCAAAGTCGTCCAGGAACGGCAGAAAGGAGTTCATTCCAGATCTGGTCGGTCTGGCTCGGGGTTATCTTGCCTCGATGCGAGGAACCCTTGGAGAACAATGCCTGGAGAGATTTCACACCTTGACGTCTCGTATCCCATGATGGGTGTCGGATCCATCGTGCGAGTACCGACAACGTCGCCTCGAGTGCCTCTGTGGCGTATGTGATGCGTGGCGGTAGATCCTCTAGGACAGCTGTCCACACCGATCGGAGAGCTTGTGATGAGGCATGCTGCCCAATAAATGCTGCGGGGAACACTTCAGCTGCATACCACTCGTTTCGGTTGTCGGAAGACACCATCACCGAAGCATCCGTGATCGGTGGGCACTTCGCGACAAGCTCCTTTGTCGCCAATGCGCTCACCATGAGGAACCGGCTGGTGTATGTGTCAATATCTGCAAAGCCGTCGCCATCCATCTTGTTGGCTCGGGAATCTGCGGCGGATTCCACTTGTCTGACACGATGAACCGCGAAAACGGCCGTGCGAACGTAGTTCCTTACCGAACGGGGTTCCGCTAGCGGGCATAGGTACGCTGCTGCTCGCAGATAACTCTGGAGGACGAGACCGTCGGGCACGCCTCCTGAGGTTTCGTATCGAGTGTCTTCGTCGCCGTAGTGGTCGTTCTCTGATGCCGATCGCTCAGTCACGTACGGCGCTATGGCTCGGGACAGAATGAGCTCTGCGCCGCCACATTTACGCAGCTCAAACGGGAGCTCTGTCGCTAGGGTCGCCGCGAAGTTTGCTGTGCCAACGCGAGTGTTGAGACCAACTCCAAACTTCAGCAAACTGGCCACACCTCGGGATAATTCGTCGACGATCTGCACAGAGCTGGCGTCACTTTCGCTAGCTAGCGTCTTGAGTTTCAACATACACTGATCCAGGAGTTGACCGACTGGCCCACTCTGGCTCATTGACACACGCAGTCGCTCAAGCTGATCTTTCTTGTCGCCGACATGGAACTGAGCGTACTGTAGCTCGGGCATCTCCAGTGACGACAAGTATTCGAGTAGCTTGAGCATGAGTGCGCCAAGGCAATCTTTAAGTGCTGAGGCGTTGACTTCTTTTACGAGTCGCAAGAGCAAATCAATGCATAGTGCGCGGCACACCACGTTTTTGGCCGTCATTCCGTGAGAAATCAAATAGTCGAGAAGGTCGCGACGACAACCCTCATGCTTCACCGCAATCCGAAGACTCAGCTCACCCAGAGCCTTAAACAGCTTCAGTCCCGCAACTGTAACAGCCTCCATGATATCATCTACCGAACGCGACGTGAGAGTCCACAATCGAACAAAGCTCGCCTCGATGTGTGAAGCGTCAGCGCCATTTAGCAAATCGATGAGCGCGAGGCAACTGGCTTCTCGATACTTGAAGTTTCTTGAGTATTCGAGTTTTGTGAGGAGAAAGTGGAAGATCGTGTCCCATTGCTGGCTCAAGAGGGACTTTTCTTGCGATGTTGAGATCACTAGCTCACCCTTGGCGAAGTTCCACAAGTTAGTCATCACTCCGGAAACTTTGGGGTTCGAGTGGTTCTTGAGGAGAAACAGCCACGGAATGAGCTTTTTCCTGTGCTCGAACGCGTCTGACATCCACTGTTGACTTGCTTGCTCAATAATTCCACGACGGAAGATTTTGTCAACGACAGGGAATGAGAACCTGGCCGAGGAATACGTCTGCGTTCCGGTCACAGGAAGGGCCTGCCATATCGGATTCGTCGTGCTGAGATATAACAATGAGTACATAAGCTCAGGATCTCCGATATCGGCGGCTACGTTGCTAACCTCGCGATAAGCGACATTCTCGACCGTCTCTCCAGGCTGTGCCGATTGGTTAGCTGTTGTGGGAGGTTGAGGTGCGACCGAAGATTGGTCGGCGTCGTCGTCGTCCTGAATGGTTTGGTTTGATGTGGCAGAATCAGATGCGAATGCTCGAAAACATCGAAGACGGCGGAACAAGCTGTCGCTAAACAACTCACCAATTTCGGGTGAGGGTGCCTTTAGCCGAAGGTACGCAAGACCTTTTACTGCGCACTCGGTCGTCACTGGGTCGGCATCGTTCAACATTGTCACGAAAAACTCATGAATTCGAACGATGGTGGCGGCAAACGAAGCCGATAGGAATGTCCCGTTCCACGCTGGAAGGTTCGTCGAACTGAGCCCCGCCGCACAAACACATAGTAGCCACACCGTGGCACTTCGGCGGGTTGGAATTTGACGAGCCTCTGCACCATCTTGGAGTATGCGTTCGACCAATTGCAGACAAAACGGCGAAGAGTTTTCCTCGACAAAGCTGGTGCCAATTGCCACGAACGTGTATGCGACCTCAAACTGTAGCTCGTATTCTTGGTAGCTACCCAGCTCAAACATGCTCGATATCAATGCTTGATACTGTGTTGGGAGATGGCGTGGCCACGTGCCTTCCAAGATCGTGTTTGCAACAGCTTCTAAAGCCACAGCCCGGATCGAGTTCAGTCTGGCTCTGACACTGCCATCCGCCGAAATAACGTCCAATTTCCAGCTGATAATCTTGCCGAATTGCTCGATTGTAGCAGAACGAAGCTTGAGAGCCGATTCATGGACGTTTGCATCGAGCAAGAGGTGATTCCAGTTGCCAGTGAGTCCCACGGCATCGATTGCACTCCGCAGGCGACTAAACAAATCGTCCAAAGCTTCGTCGCCGCGAGGCAAGGTTGCGAAATTCGAGGATGAATCCACAAATTTGTGCAGAACAGCTGCTAGCATCTCAAGAGCATGCATTGGCAATGCAGATCCATCACCAGCGTTCAATGACTTCTTGTCGAGAAGAACCTTCGCGATCGTTCCCGTAGAATACAAAGCTGCGCAGATGTCGGTTGTTGATGCCGTCATCAGCTCTAGTGTGGAGATTGTTGAATTCACAATGTCAACAACATCATGAGTACCTTCGCCTCTCGCCAGCAAACTCCAGTTGAGCAGTGTCGATACATTCACAAGTGCCTCTCGGGTGGAGGTTGCCGCACAGGTCATAGCTCGGACGAGATCGTGTGTGCGCGCGCGAAGCAGACTGTCGAGTACTGGTGCAAAATATTCGTGAAGCTCGATAAGCTGCCTGGAAGAGCTCAGACAGAGCGAAGCAACATCGCGCTTTGAGGCCAAATCATTAGGCGCTTCTAGTAGAGTGTCCACGAAATACTTTAACACAGCGCGACGTCGTTCTTCTTCACCATTGTCTTCCATTCGAAGAGCTTCTTCTTTCATCACAGCTTGCATGAACAACAGGCACTGTTGCGCTTCTCGTACACCCATACATCTATGAAGGCTGAAGGAACCTTGCGAGTCAAGCTGAGATTGAAGTGCACGCGCCAGCGTCTCCGTCAATGGTAATGGCTTCGCGTACAGAGCCTTTGTTGCTGCTTGTCGAACACCTTCGTCGTCATCGCCACATAACTTGAAAAGTGCAAATCGAAGCCCAGCAGTTGTGGTTTGATCAGCAGGAGTCTCAGCTTTACTGGATATGACGAGGATGGTTTCAGACCAGGATCCAATGATTGCCCGTACCCGTTGGTAGTTACTGGATCCGTCATAGAGCTTCGATCCCTGTAGCAACCCCGTGAGCTCCGACTGAATCTTCCTTGTCACTGCAGAAGAGTTTCCACTCGTCGCAAAAGCTTCTCGCAAAGCGTTCATTGCTTTCAAGGCATTTACACCGGAGCGAGTCTTCTCTTCCACGAGGCAACGCACGAGCAGCACCTGAAATGATTGCTCGGAACTTGTCACCAGAGAAGGAGCTCTAGCGCAGAGGACACTGACACTTTCGTACATGTGCTGCCTGAATTCTCTCCAGAACTGAGCGTTGGCGGTATCCAAATCCGCATTCGGGTCCATTACGGTGCGCAAAAGCGTCGGTAAGAGGACGGGGCCGAGTAGTTGGGCCAAGTACTGCTCAGACGCATGGTGAAAAGTCCACTCGCACAACTGAGCGCCAGCTACTTTGAGCCGCTGTGCAACGTTGCTTGCCCGGGATGGTTCTTCAGCAAACATCAGCTGACAGATCACCTGGAGCACAAGGGGCAACACGTTTGTCGCCGCTTTGGATGCCTTCAAAAGATTGGTAGCTGCGAGAATGCTTGCGTCGGAAACGCGCATACGGTTGGCCAACAAAAGCCCGTCTCGTCCTTGCAGTGGTTGTCCTTGAGAGACGACCTGGCTGGACATGATCAATGCCATCAAATCGCGACACAGCACAGGATTCTCCATTACTGCATCATCTTCGTTCCGGATACGATGCAGTTGCTCTTCACAAAACGCCTTGATGACATGATGGAAAGACGACGCGCCTGCAACGAAGTGGAGCACACGTGTCGGTTGCGCCGCGCCAAGGTTCTTGACAAAATGGAGGGCGTGCAGTTGGCAGTCGTACAGAGCCTCCCGCTTGAGCTCAGTCACCTTCACACGTTGGAGGCGTTCGATCCGCGAGGCCAACAGCCCATACACCACACTCTCCGAGGTACTCGTCGAGTTCGGAGGCTGGTACATGACGACGTCCAGCAGAAAATCGAGCACAACATCCGTCGCGGAGTCGCCGCCGCCAGCAAGAATCCGAGTTGCAGCGCTTGTCGAGCCGGGGAATGTGCTGAGTAGAAGTCGGAAGAACGTTTCCTGCATCGTGGCGCCGGAGCGGACGAGCGTTTTGGCGAGCCGTTCCAAGACATTCGTTTGCTCCTCCAACGTCGCTGCGGCAAACCCCATTTCTATGTACATCACACGTTAGTGTCGGGTGCGAATTCCCACACAAACAACCCCCTCCGAAACGCACCGATGAACATGAATGCAAATGTCGTCGTAAACGGCGAGCGAGGAGCCGACGCGTCGTCCGACTCGAGAATGGCACTCAGCGCCACCAGCGGCAGCCGCGGGGCCGCGATGCCATGGAGCCGCGTCTTCACATGCGAGATCACTTGCAGAATCTGTATCGGGCAGTACAGGGAGCACGGTCAAACGCGCCTGGAGAGATGCCGGGCAAGAGGTGGCGTCTTTGTGTACTGTACCTTGTCTTTGAGCTGGAACTCGAGCGGCAGCGCCGTGGCCGCCGGAAACAGCGCGAGCAGCTGCGGTAGGAGCGCGTCGAGCACCGTGAGCAGGCGCTCGTCGTCGACGCTCGCGAGCCGGAAGAGCACGCGGTCCAGCGCGTCAATCTCGCGCTGCAAGTCCGCCATGGCGTGAGTGTTTCCGCCCGCGAGGTTTCCCTTTGTGTGCTTTCCCCTACTGTAGGTTTTCCTCCCCCTTGACAAGAAGATTGGATGCGGAATGATGGTAAGGTCGAAACGAGCGCAGGTCAGGGCGCGTAATACTACCGACATAGGTTAGTTAAAGTCACTATAATGAGATGGGTACTTTATGGTACGATATCGCGTCTCAGGTGACAAAGCGGCATTACACGTTGACAGCGACCAGCAAGGAGCCTCGTTGTCGCCAAGGTATGAGCGTGGTTTTGGCGCGAGTTCAGAGCGGCACGGCGTTTTCCATGTGTTAGCTGTCGTTTCGATCACCAAGCGTGGACTCTCAAGCGCAGTTCGCGGTTGTACCCGGTTGGGATCACTCACGCAGCTCAAAATTCTGTACTGCGTAGTAGCATTCATGGTCGGTCGCAGGGCGCTGATGTCTGCGTTCCAGCTTCCACCCGTGATCTCGGATTGTCACTATCAAGCAGGTGTCTCCATCGGGAGACTTGATCACGTGTGGAAGAGGTAGTATTCGCATGGGACCATCGTGCTGGGCCCATACAGGACGGGGACGGAAGAGGAGCAGGCCTCCAGATCGAGGTCACCGGGATGACAGTCTCCAAGTGGGTGCAGCGTTCGAGTGCTATTCGATAGCTCGGTCGATAAGTTGTCGTCCAAGCAAACGTCTGTCAACAGTGCTGACGCGCTTTGAAGTGACGTTCTTGCGGTGCGAATCACAGGCAGTGGTGTGCATGTCGAGCGAGATCGCGGCGTTTTCTTCGGCTGGTGACTCGTAGGAGACGGAACCAGGCGTGGAAGCCGCAGCTCGCAGGAGAGATTAAGACGAGGAAGCTCCGACACTGATCCAGGTTTTTCTACCTCAAGAGTGTCAGTCTGATTATCGGGTGGAAGAATCTTCTTCTCCGCGACGGTGGGAGTGGAGGCACCTTCTGGTGCATCGTGGGCTGGAAATACTGCGATGGCGACGTCCAGGGTACCGAGCGGAGGGGGCTTGTCTGGCACAACGGCAAGTACGGGCCGAAGCCGCGGCACGACACGTGGTGGTTGTAGGCGGCTTTTCATGGCAGTCGGCGGGGAAGTCGCATTTGGGGCCTCTTTCGAGTTCTCCGAGCTTCTGGTTCGATCTACCGACTCAGTGCATTCCACGGACATCCTTTCCACAGGCGTGCGATTCTTCACCGCGTTGGTACCAAGCCCTGGAAGTCCTTTTGACTTTGTTTGATGCCCTTTTGAAGACCGCCGTGGATCGCTTCCGGTCAGTGACGTTGAATTGGCAGCTTTCTGATCGTTCAACTTCGGCTTAACTTTCGCGCTGCTCGACGATGATTTAGCCTTAGCTGACGGCATTTCGCTTTTCGTCGCTTTCCCACTCAATGTCGCCAGCACGGACTGCTGCTCCCGTAACTGCTGCTTGAGTTCCTCGTTCTGTTGTTTCATGCCTTCACAAAGCTCGAAAAGTCTCGAAAAGGCAGCTGGATCCAGCGCCATGACCGGTGCTGGTGCTACCTCAGACTCGGGAGCCACTTGGGCGGTGATCTCGGTTACTTCAGTCGACACATCGGTTGACTTTTCCACTGTCGGCGGTGTAGTCACCTCCGCTGCTTCTTCCGTTGGCACCAGTGGAGTCACCTCGGATGCGAGAAGCTCAGCTGGTTGCGATGCCTTCGCTGTGCATTTGACTGAGGACGCAGGCTGTGGTGGCCAGAAGCCTTCACTGTCATCGTCTTCAATAATTCGTCGACGTCCATGCCTCCCACGCAATTTTACCACGGTTTCATCTGCTTCCTGTTGCTTCTGCGAGTCATTTTGGATTCGTCAATACTCATGTCACCTTTTGAATATTGGAATGCTTGGACACACTGAACGCACCTTTTTCAGTTCAATTTGCTCTTGCAAGCCCCTCAAGTACTCTTCTCGGGATTGCTGCGGCTGTACGCCTCGTCTCCGGCCACCGACACTTGGTCCTGCGCCGTCCCCTTGCAATGGAATAGTTGATACAGAACACGGAGACTCCTCTGCTGTGGCAATCAATCGCTCTTGCCCATTAGTCTTGTTGATACTCGACTCGACTGGTGCTGTCTGGGTGCGCAGTTGCTGCTTCTGTCGGATCTGCTCCTCGAGCGACGCTCTCCATTCATCATTGGAGATGGCACGCACGAATCGTCGTCCTCCCGTGCGTGGATTGTTGTTGGAACTAGCAAGTGAGTCGTCGTCGCATGGTGTTTGTTGATGTTCGTTTGAAGGAGCGCAAGGATCTGTCAATTCCTCGCTCTGGTTGTTGCCGATGTTCTGCGAATGCTCACGAAGAGGGTGCGTATTGGATCGTTTGGCATGTTCTTGTGCCTTCTTTTGCTCCTCCTTTTCACGCATTTGCTGCTGGAGAGCTTCTCGCCACTCATCCTTGGAGAGCTGCGTGACGCGGCGACGACCAGCGAGTGGGAGACCAGCTGCAGCGATGTCCATCTATATGGCGTTTTACAAGGACCCAGGAGAGGCAGAGCCCGCATTGACAGTGCGCCACGACAGGGACCACCCGTCGCTATATTTATGGGATTCTCCGATACCCGATACACACAAACATCCCCATATCTCAGCCAACACGACCATTGTCATGGCGGGAGCTTTGGCGATCTTTCGAAACAGCTACCCAGCGTGTCACAACTCGTACTTCTGCTGGACTGAGTCGCTTCTATCACTTCGCACGACCTCATCATCTTGCTTACTCCACACCAGTCGTGGCGGCATAACGTCACTGGCGAACAAGTGAGCGTTTGGAACGCGAGCGGCGAGGCGGCGAAAGTTGCGAGTGATCAGTGAGGCCGTAAAATCAATTAAAAGCCGCGGTACATCTCTGCCGTAGCCGTTGCTCCGCTTCTCAACCCGATCATACGCTGCTTCCAAAGGAACGTCGAGGCATACGACGTGAACATCAAACCCTGAAGCTTTCACCTGGTCGATCATCCCGGAGTACTGGCTATAGCTCTTCCCTGTGCCGTGAAGAATGATGTTCCGACGGCACATGATTGCACTATGCAAATTCTTTTGGAGGATGAACCTCGCTTCGTCTCGACACATTTGATACCGAATCTGCGGTGCTGGGACAGCTCGACGCTTCAACTTTGGGTTAGACTCGTTCGTGTCCAGAGCGGAGTTTCCCAGTCCAATATTGAGCATGGCGTGGTAGAACTCCGGTAGCATCGAAATGATATCGTCGACGTCGAAGTTCACAAAATCTGCGAGTTTGAGCTGCCCCGTGGTGTCCAAATGGCTCAGTATGGTCGATTTCCCCGCACCAGGGATCCCGATGAGCAGCACAAACTTCGGTACGGCAATGTTCTGAGGTGTGGACTCGTAGAGCTGGTGGGCAATACGCGCGTGAAGTTTCAGACGATCAGCAGTAAAGTGGCCGCTCTTGTTGGCATGGAGCTGAAATGTTGATGTTGGAGCGACTGAGCTTGGCTGCTTGGCTCGTGCAACTTCCTTGTCGTGATCTTCATCGTCTAGGCCTTCAATTCGGAACTTTGGCAGCACATCGATGTCGGGTTTAGCCTGTGCAGGGGTTGCGATCTCTTTAAGAAGCTCCTCGGCTTCTTGGGTGACGCGTCTGGTGAAACTCGTCTCCATTTCCGTCTCGAGCGTTGATTGCGACATATCAAGGAACAGCGGACCGCAGTTCTGCAGCTCTTGGATCTTGACACCTCGCTGCTGCAGTTCGAGCATGAAAGTGTCGATGACCGCAGGGTCGTTGGCCACGTGGATAGACACGCTGGAGACTCCGTTTCGCGAGTTTCTCTCGAGCGCGTTGTAGTAGATGACATCGTCGGTCTCGTCCTTGGACAGACCGTCGTCTGGAATCACCGCATTATCGTCACCAAATACCATCTCAGCACCGTATTGGTCCAAGAGACTCTTGAGCGAGTCGGGCGTCTCCGTCGCCGGCAGTGAGGCTAGCATCAGCGCGTGCGACCGCAGCAGCAGTTCGTTGTTCTCGACACACGACCGCACGGTCGTGATATGGAAGAATGTAATGCACACGAGAGCGCGTAGCCGCTTCTGGACACCGGAAAGCTCGTTCTCGCGCAAGCGACAGGTAATCGTTACGCGCGAGAGCTCGGGCACCGCCGTCGAGCGCACGCTCAGCCCCGATATGTTTTGCTCCGCGTACCCAAACACATCGGCGATCTGCGCGAGCGTGCCTTCAAGAACCCACGACCAGAATACACGTGACTGTTAGTATTATGGAGGAGAGGCAAACTCCAGCATATTCCAGGGTTACTACCGCACCTGGCCGATTGACGACAAGCGCCGAGATGATCCGCTCTTCGTCTGAATTTGCCTGCGCGGACGGTCCTTTATTTTCTTCTCTATGCGACGACACTCCACCAAAATTGGACAGCGACGACACCACACGTGTGGTTCTATGGGCGCGACTAGGAAGAGGCCGCCGCATATGCCTAGGCGCCGAAAATGCCACCCGCGCGCGCGCGCACCGCATTGCGATCCAGCGCATGGGCATCATTCCCAACACGGCAACATGCAAAATCGGGGAAACGTGATGTCATTTTGTCGGGGGACTTCAACCGAGATAACATACCGAGAGGTTAGCAACACAGTGATCCTCCTGCCATAATCCATTTGGGCCTACGCTCATTCAATATAACGGGTATCCGTTAGTGGAGGTTGGTGCGAGTGTTTGTAGCCGCCCGATGCCGCAGCAGTGGCCACGAGCGGCGCGAGGCATATACACAACACCACCGGGGAATCATGCCGCTCTACAAGCAGGTGCTGGTCACGAACCTCAAGGCGACGCCCAAGGACGTTGCCAAGGTCTTCCAGGAGTGCGCGCAGCTCATCACGGCGCACGGCGGCGTGATCCGCGCGCTCGAGAACCGTGGCGAGAAGCGCCTGGGCTACGCCATCGAGGACCGACGATGGGGTGAGCTGCAGCGCCACTACGAGGGCAAGCTCGTGGTCACGCAGTTCAACACGTCGCCGGCCACGCTCAAGGACGTCGAGGCCAAGCTCAAGAACAGCTTCCCGATCATCCGCTTCCAGACGTTCAAGATCCGCGACCCGATCGACACGGTCATGAACACCAAGCAGCCGCTTGAGGCCATCCGCAGCGCGCTCACGCCGCTGACAAAGGACGCGCGCCTGAAGATCGTGCAGGAGAAGAAGAAGGTGGAGGCCGACAAGCGCGCGGCCCTCGACTCGCAGTTCTTCAGACCAGAGAGCGCCTTCGACACCGAGGAGGAGGACGATGTCGAGCGATTCAAGCAGTACGTGCCCGAGTGGAAGCGCGACGCGACCTACAACCCGTCGGTCCCGGAGCATCTCAAGGACGAGTAAAGTTGGCGCGTCGCTATAGGAAAGTGTGCTGCGGTGTTTGGGGCGGGGAGCTGAGGGAGCGACCGGTCTTCAGATGGCGCCGGCGCGTACAACAGCGCAGGGGCTCAGCTCAGCGTGTTGTGCGGGCGACGCAGGTGCGCAGGAATAGAGTATCGTGCTTCGTTGCGGATTGTTTGGCCTCCCTCATCCTTCGCTCAATACCACGGGACACTTGGACAGGGTAAACTTCAATACAAAAGAAAGAGCAAAAACGCAGACACTAAGCACCATAGTTCCTTCCACCCAACTCCTGATCCATTCAGTTGTTCATCAGCCCTTCCTGCAGTGATCATCATCCAAGGTCTGACAACGCATAAGATCATTTGAATAGGTTTACATATTGTGCAGCGCAGCCAAGTCACCATGCATCCTCAGCGAAGCATTCCAAGGATTGGATCGGATCTTCAACCCCTCGCATGACACTACTCTGACGACGGCGAGATCCAGACACACTGCCACGCTCATGATCTCGCCCGTTTTGTACTGTCGCCACAAACAATCACGAAGACTCCAGTGCATACCAAACGTGGTGGAACTCAAGCAAGCCGTCGTAGCTCATTCAAAATACTATTATTCCGCGCGGTTCGCGCCGGATCCGATGCGTGTGCGCACCACGAGGGGCCGTGGTCCTCTGCTGGCGCAAGCGACACGCATTCGCATACTCGTGGGCGCGTTCTTCGCTCGGTTCTTACTTGGTCTTCTGCAGCTCCTTGCGCAGCTGGTTGCAAAAGTCGTCGTCGGCGTCGTCCACGTCCCAGTCGTCCTGCCACTGCTGCTTGATCTGCGCCTCCTTCTCCTCGACGCGCGCGTCCCAGTCGGCGTCTTCGAACTCCTCGAACTCGTCGTCCTCCTCCGTGACGATGATCAGCGTCGGCACCTTCTCGGGCGCCTTCGCGTCCGTCTTCTTCTTGTCCGCGGGCGTCGCCATGTTTCGTTGCCGTGTCTTCGCCGCTTCGATGCTGGTGTTTTTCTCTCCCTCAATAGCCAGGTTAACTTCCCCCACAAGTTAACTTTCAAGATCCTCGAAGCTGTTGGTTTTTTTACTGATTCTGAAGGGTATCGTAATTACGCTTTCAGCGTATTTACGATCGAGTTGCTGTTGCCGCGATGTTGACGTTGTCATCTCCGGAAAACGAGGGAAGGGAAATCGGGATCCGGCATCATAACTTGAACCAGCGCGGAGCCGAGTCGGGACCATGGCCACGCCGCCGCTCGCCGCGCCCTCGACGGCCTTCGCGCCGCCGTCTTCGTCGTCATCGTCTTCGCCGCTCGACGGCGGTCCCGTGCGTGCGCGCGCGGTCGTCTGGAGCGCGCTGGAAGCTGCGCAATCGTCCGCCGAGACGCGCCAGCGATGGGCGCACGCAGGCGACAACGCGCTCGCGACGGTCGTGACCAGTGACCTCTCTCTGCTGCGCGCGCTGCGCGTCGTAAGCGGATCGTTTGTGGTCGTGGCGTGCAAGACGCGGCAGCACGTCGCGCAAATCCAGTTTGTCCGCGGGGAAAGCCATGCGACGATGGCAGCGGATGCCCATTCGATCGTGCTGTCGCCACTGCTTGCGTTCAACCTGGGGCTACCGCTCCACGCCGCGAAAGGACAGGTGCAAGTGACGGCGCAGGTGAGATCGCTAACTGCATGTGTGCTCGTCTTGGCATGAGAAGCGCTAACGCGAATGTGTGGATGCCTCTCAGGTCACGCTTCGAGCAGCGTTGCTGCAGGAGCTTGGTCTCGCGAGCGACGGCGCAACTGCAGCGATCGCTCCGTTTCGGCGGTTGAGCGACCAGCGGCCTGCGCTTGCGAAGAAGGCCGTGATCGCGCCGCTGCTCGTGTCGAGTTTGGCGTGCCGGGACCATGCGGTGATGCAGCAGCCCAACGGCCTCTTGGATGCGATTCGCACGCATTTCTTGGACGCTCGCGTGCTGCAGGTGGGCGACATTTTCTCGATTACGCTCCGCGAGGTGACACCGACGACTGGGGTCAGGCAAGATGCTGCCTCGTTTGATACCAAGGTTATCCCAATATCAGCCTTAGCTGCTGCCTCTGTCGATGATCCCACCAGTGTCGTTGAACAAGCGACACTCGTACCACCGCTCGATCTCGACACCACTCTCGTGTTTTTCCGTGTCGAATCACTCGAGCCAGAACGTGCGAACCAAGCTCCGCTCGCTCTGAGCGTCTCTTCCGACACTGAACTGCTCCAGATTGGGTCAATCTCGGCACCAGCGCCAGACGAAGCGGCGATCAAGCAGTTCCTGGATGCGCAGTCTGATGCCGGTGCTACCGCGTTGAAGTCATCGGTGCATTCTCCGTCGCTGGACCAGCTTTATGAGATGCTGCATCCGTCTCAACTGTGCGATGTTCCGGTTTCAGTGCTGTTGGCTGGGCCTAGCGGTGTTGGCAAGTCGACGCTCGTGCATGACGTCGCAAAACAACTCGGAGTCAGCGTGGTCGAAGTGCCGTTTGCCGAGCTGCTCACAGCGGGTCAGTCAGAACTTCACCTCATGCAAAACATGCGTGAACAAGTCGCGAAGGCCCAAGCTCTTGCCCCGTGCGTGCTCTATATCAGCCACTTTTTCGCGATCGACAAGCATGACGAAGAAGCTGAGCTACGCCTGGCAAGTGCCCTGTCTGAGTGTCTTCGTAACCTCAACTCGTCCACGCTATCATTGGCACCAAGCATCCCGCTGATCGCATGTGTGGAAGACATTACTGAGGTGCCCAAATTCGTGCGCCAGTGCTTTCTCTATGAACTTGTGGTGGAAGCCCCTGATCAAAAAGCTCGTCTTGCTTATCTTGAAGAAGTCGCCAAGACCGTGAACCTCGCTCCAGAGATTGAACTTGCGGACGTGGCTCAAATGACTGCAGGTCGCACGTGCGGTGAGCTTTCAGCGCTCATGACGGATGGTGGCATGAGAGCGATCGAGCGTGTGAGCACAATCACCGATCTCCAGAGTGTCTCATTGATCGATCACTTGATCGATGATGCTTTGGATGACTCTGATCGATCCTCAATGTGCAGCATCACCTGGCAAGATTTGGAAGCAGCTCTCAAGTACCAGCAATCTCAAGCATCAGCGGCCAAGATGGGAGGAGCCGCTTCCATTCCCAACGTTAAGTGGGAGGATGTGGGTGGGCTGGACGACGTCAAAGATGAAATCCTGGATGTCGTCCAACTGCCGCTCAAGCACCCCGAGCTTTTTGCGAGTGGTGTCCGGCAACGATCGGGTATTCTACTTTATGGGCCGCCCGGGACTGGAAAGACCCTGCTTGCAAAGGCTATCGCGACGGAGTGCAACATGAACTTTCTCAGCGTTAAAGGACCTGAGCTACTCAACATGTACATCGGTGAAAGTGAGAAGAACGTGCGCCAAGTCTTCGCGAAGGCGAGAAGCTGCCGCCCGTGCGTGCTCTTCTTCGACGAGTTGGATTCGCTCGCTCCAATGCGTGGTCGTGGTTCCGACTCTGGCGGTGTAATGGATCGTGTCGTGTCTCAACTTCTTACTGAGATCGATGGACTGAGTGGTGGCGGAAGCTCCGGCCAGGACCAAGTCTTCGTGATCGGTGCTACAAACCGCCCAGACCTTATTGAGAGTGGCCTGCTTCGTCCGGGTCGTTTTGACCGATTGCTTTATCTCGGAATTTGCACCGAACGACCCGCTCAACTCAAGGTCGTCAAGGCGCTCACTCGCAAGTTCGCGCTCGCGCAGGATGTGAACCTCGATGAAGTTGTCGCCCACTGCCCCCTCAACTTCACTGGCGCCGATTTCTATGCATTGTGCTCTGGTGCGCTCGCGGCTGCATTGAAGGATCGTGTTGAGGAGCTGGATCGCCAGCTTGAGGAGCTCAATGCTGAAGACTGCTACTCTTCGACTCCCGTGACCGCACGTGTGCTGTTGAATCGACTGAGCCCAGAGGAGCTGAACGTGCGCGTTGGCCAGCAACACTTCCTCACCTCGCTGAGCCAAGTGGTGCCGTCCGTGTCACCAGCCGAAATCCGACACTACGAGAAGTTGAGGGATCAGTATAGCTCACGCCAGACGAACTAGAAGCAAGTGGGGTTCGAAGAACTAAAACAAAAAGACCATCTTCATTGGAAACTGTCCAACTGGTGCACTCCTAACTCCTACAGCACCCACGGTTAGTACGCATCCGGTACTCACGCGAGCGTGAACGTCTTCTCCGAGACCATGAAGTTATTGGGGTCCACGCGGACGTTGGGTGTGAGGAACTTGACGCGCGCTGTGTACTTGCCGGCAGGTTCGCCAGTGAAGTCAGGCGTGAACACGTCGCGGTACTTCTCCAGCTCGACGCCGTTGCGCAGCCACTGCACCGTGTACCTCTCCGCCATCGCGACCGTCGGGTTGGACTGCACGAACGTGTCGGTGGGCAGGCGGAACTGACCGAGCGGGATAAGCTTGAGCGACACGTTGCGGCCCGAGACGACGAGGTCATCGATGAACTCGATGCGCGCCATGAACTCGTGCCACATGTTCTCTTGGCACACGATGCAGAAGGACGACGAGGTCATGTTGCGCATGAGGCAGCGCTCGTTGTCGGGACGGTACGACTTGGCCTTGTTGATGTCGTACGTCGGGTAGAAGCCGATCGCGAGCGGGTCGTCCATCTTGTAGTCGTTCTCGTCGCCGTACTCGTAGATGACGGCGTTGCAGAGCTGCTTGATGATCGGACTGTCGAACGAGCCGCCCGCCTTAATCACGAGCTGGTGCGTGCCGGCCGAGAAACCCTTCGCGTCGTCGCGCCACTGGTAAAAGGAGCGGTCCTTGAGCCCGTTCGACTTCCACTCGAGCGGCTTGCCGTCGAGCGTGACCGAGAGCGAGTCGTCTGTGTCCGTGCCCGACACAGAGAATTGCAAGAACCAGCGCTTGTACGCGCCCGTGGACGTAAAGTTGATGGTGTACGCGCCCTTCTGAAGATCGTACCAGATGTGCTTCTGGTAGAGCTGCGCGGCCTTCTCCTCGACGCGCCGCGTCGGGTCCGTGAGCCAGTGGGCCCATGTCACACCGGCGATCGTGCGCACGCTGTTGGCGCCGCTGTACACGTAGCCGCCGTCGTACTCCTCGCCGACGTCGCCAAAGTTGTGGCCCATCTCGTGGCGCAGCACGACCGTGCCCGTGGTCGGGCTCCGCGTGGAGATGACGAACTCGCCGCCCAGGCCGCCGTAGAAGTCGTCGTTGCCGATGAGCGACGGGAAGTCGCAGGCCTTGGGGCCCACGGCCTTGCACACGTCGCGCGCGGCCTGCGCGTTCTTGGTGTACACGCCGCGCAGCTCGGTGCCGTCGCGGTAGAGCTGGAACGCCGTGTTGCGCGGCTTGCTGCCCACGCCGATGCCCGACTCGACCGACGGCACGTACGCGGCCCAGATGTTGAAGAGCGGCAGGTACTGCGCGAACGTGTCGCCCGTGAACATGTCGTTGGTGAGCCGCGCGATGTCGTCGAAGAAGCGCGCGGTCTCGTTGAGAGTGTAGCCGTCGCCCATGAAGACCACGTCGATGCGGTTGGCCGGGTCGCCCGAGTCCACGATCTTGCGCACCTCCGTGGGCACGGTCGCCAGCGAGCGGCTCGCGCCGCGAAGGCTACGCGGTCCGCTCTCGGTGGTGTCGGCCGAGGGTCTCACGCCCAGCGGGCACCGCTCGGCCACGCGCTGCGCGACGGCGTCGAGGCTGCCGCCCAGCACGGTCACGAACTTCTGGAGGCCCTCGGGCTCGTGCGCGAGCAGCTCCTCCGGGAGGCGGTTCTGGCGCCGCTTGGTGATTTCGATCACGTCACTGGGCGTTTGGATCGCGCGGTGGCGCTGCGTCTCACCGGGAGGAGACGTGAGCTTGCAGAGCAGCGTGGTCTCGTCTCGGAGAACCGTGGCGCCGTAGGTCGGCGGGGCCTCGGCCGAGGCGAGCGACGCGACCGAGGCCGCCGCGGCGAGCGTGAGCAGCAGCTTCATGGCTGGGAGGCGATCGATGCGAAGGCGGGGCTGCAAGTGCGCGAATGAACGGGCCTGGCGATCTCTACGATCAAGGAGGTGAGACCGGCACGGATCCCCATCCGTTACGCAGTGACTGGTCCTTGAAGTGCGCGCAGGAGGGGCGACGTGTCATAGGACTGACCGCGATCTGATCCCAGCGTGCAGCGCCGGGGATGTTGGAGGTGGGAAACACTCATTCTTGCGAAGACGCAGTGACCGACCTTGCATCAAGATCGGCAAGATTGTTGCGCGATTCGCAAGAATGTGGGTTAGTCGACTGAGGCGGCAGGCGTTGACGCACACGCCGTGGGTTGACGACCGCGTCTGTGGGCCCCCCGCGCGGCGGGATGACCTCGGGGCCCGAACTCCAGGCTGGAGGGCTGTCAGCAAACATCGTGTGTGCCTGAAAATTCGAAGCGGCCCAAGCCGGAGGCAGAGTGGTTCATCGAGGCTGGTTGTCTCTGTTCCACCAGACTCGTGGGCCTCTCGTCACAAAAGTACCGTGAGACTCGACTTGAATGAAGGAGGGTGCCGCAGCGGCCTCAATTGCGAGCCACGCGGAGACACGAGACGACTCGCGTCCCTCACCACCCCCAAGGCGATCGAGGTTGCGACGCGCTGCAGCCGAAGCCATCTTCTTCTCGCATGACAGTGAACAGCAACAGATACTGACCGTGTACTGTCCAAGGAGGGTGACCCCATCTCTTCCTCGTCCGGGTCAGCCCGCCCGGCCATCCGCCAGTGAGCATCCTCACAAAAGAGCGGGTTTCGCGGTGGCTTGGCACCGAATCGCGCTTTCGCCACCCAGAATGGAAGATCTGATTACGGTCAAATTGAACTCAGTTGGCACCCCAGGCGCCGTATCATTGGAGCTGTTTCGATGATGCCAATACTATCCGTCGAAATAGGGCAGAGCGAGGCTCAGCCAGCGGCAAAGTGGCTTTGCATTTGCTCCTCTTCTGGAGTCTCGCCGCCAGAAGCATCCTCTCACTCCCCATCCTTCCTCCCCCACCTCCCAGTCCGAGTCCGCGACACAAGACAAGAATGGAAAGAATTGGACGCTGCCACCTCCACGCGGCAAGGCTCGCGCTGGTTCATTGAGGGCCGTGCCGCTCGAGCACCCGCTTTCGACGAAGCCGTTAGTCGACATGTCAGCACGTCGTGTCGGTCTGCGTGGTCGTGTAGCCCATCGACAGGAGCATTGAGCAGCGCGCGCTGCGCCCCAGAACCGCACGACCGTCGACGAGCTCACACCGCTGCGGGCGGACGCCGAAGTCGCGAGCTTGTGCCGCTTGCTGGCTGCGGCCTGACATACTCATTCGCCCGGACTCGACCCGGACTGCCGTCAACACGCCAGCGCCTGGGGTACTTCGTACATATAGGCGGTGGAGTTCTGTAGCTCCCCAAGACCGCACTGATAACTTTGTGTGCGAGTGGTGGACAGCCCTCACCTCGCACGAACACGCACGGCTACGACGCCTGCGAGCCAAGATGGAACCACGATCCATGGCCCAAAGACCCACGGGTTCTACCGTCGCCTCACGCCTGCTCGATGCGCATTGGAGCTGCCAATGGCAGCGATGACAGTCGCGTGGGCCGAACCGTCTCTACTGCCTCCAGTGTCGATGATGGCGAATCGCTCGTCGCCATCCAGAGTGGACGATCTGATTAGGATCCGCTGCTCGTCGTGGCTCTACGCAGCACAGAAACCATGCCACCTTGTTATGATACTCTACGCGAAAATGATTCACAGAATGTGTAGCCATCTTCATTCACTCTCACATAGTTTTGTTGTCAATACACGGTATAATCTGGACAAGCATAGCCATAACAAGGTGATACAGACGATGACTCGAACAGACAGTGGGATGGCGCACCCGTTTCATTGACGCCAAGATCGCTCGAATGGGGGACGCGCGCGCAGCTTCATCTGGTTCGCCCCAGAGCCCTCCGCTGCGGCCGTCTCACAATCGCTCTTCTCGGCTTCTGGGGCGTCGCGGCGGCTGAGCCCCGCCCCGCCTCATGCGCGCCACCCGCGCGAACTTCTCCTCGCGTCACGCCCACTTCGCAATCCGCGACCCAAGCCACACGTGACACCCCACAAATGCTGTCTCCGGCCAAGCTCTTCGTCGCGCTCAGCGGCCTCGTCGCGCTGAGCGGCGCCTTGGTCTCTGCGGAGCTCGAGCACACGTTTTCCACCAAGTTCCTGGTGGACCAGCGCGACGGCTCGTGGGCGCGCTGCACGGTCGTGCAGCCGGTCGCCGAGACGCAGGTGCACCGCCTGATCAAGACGCCGAGCGACATCATTGAGCAGCGCACCGTGCGCCAGAACCGCATGAGCGTCGAGGAGCTTGCGGCGCTGCCCGCGGATGCCAAAGACCAGGTCTGGATCGAGCTGTTCGGCGCGAGTGCCGAGTCCGTGGCCCAGGCGCTCGCGGCGCGCTGCCCCGGTGGGCTGGTCTCGGCCGGCCCCGCGCCGCGCGCGTCGCTCACTGAGGCCTCGACCGCGGCGGTTGCGCCCACGATCAAGAAGCTCGTGGACTCGGGCGACCCGAGCAACCGCATCGACGTGGTGTTCATGGGCGACGGCTACACGGCCGCCGAGTCGACCAAGCACTTCTCGGACATGCAGCGCCTGACCGACGAGATGTTTGGCGGCGAGACCTTCGCACAGTACCTGCCGCTGTTCAACGTCTGGGGCGTCCACCAGCCCTCGAGCGTCTCGGGCATCGGCGTCAACGGCGTACCTAAGGCCACCACGTTCGGGCTCTACCGCGACGGCACCGAGCTGCGCGGCGTGTACACCAACAACCCGACCGAGGCGCGCCGCGTGTGCGCGCTCGTGGGCACGAACGCCTGCGACTTCCCGTCGCTCATCGGCAACGACGACTACTACGGCGGCCTGGGCGGCGAGTTCGTGATCGCGACGCGCAGCCCGACGTCCGGCACGATCGTGCTGCGCCACGAGATGGGCCACAACTTTGGCGTCGTGGGCGAGGAGTACGACGGCGGCGCGGTGTACAAGGGCGCAAACTCAGCGTCGTCGCTCTCGACCATCGGCTGGAAGCACTGGCTCACGAACCCCAACAACATCCGCGAGGAGAAGGCGTCGCTGACCTACACCAACCACATGTGGTACAACCTCAAGAACGGCCCCTACAAGATCTCGTTCACGGCAAGCGGCAGCTACAAGCGCTGGATGGGCCTCTTCACGATCTCGGGCGCCGAGAAGGACTCGTCGATCACGATCACGCTGGACGGCAAGCCGCTCGCGTGGAAGTCCAAGGGCGTCAAGGACCGGTCGTTCTATACGTACCAGAACCTCACGGGCGGCTTCACGGCCGGCAAGCACGAGATCGTTGTCACGGGCAACGGGCCGTTTGACGGCTCGATCATCCAGCAGCTCTGCTCGTTCGACCTCAACGAGTACGGCGATGAGTCGACGTTCGCGATGGACAACACGGACGCGATCGGCGCGTACCCGACCTGGGACCAGAACAACCGCAAGTCGTACCGCCCCAACAACGAGCGCTGCCTCATGCGCAACATGGAGTCGACCAAGTTCTGCTCGGTGTGCCAGGAGAACATGTGGCTCAAGTTCTTTGCGCGCGTCAAACCGATTGACAGCGTCGCGGTGAACGCGACCAGCAAGGTCGCGACAGTTAAGGCTGTGCCGCTCGCGCAGCTGCGTCCGTCGACCGACCCGTTCAAGACCAAGTTCCCGACGCTCGCGGCCCAGGAGAAGTACACGGTCACGTGGCTCAAGGGCGGCGTCGAGCAGACCCAGTTCCGCGACCAGTTCGTCGCGGACCTGACCAAGGCCACGGGCGGCGCGACCGGCTCGTGGACTGTGCGCGTCAAGTTCTCGACGCCCGCCGTGCGCCTCGACTCGAAGAACCTGCTCCAGGGAGAAAAGACCTTTACGGTCTAAGAGACAACGGCAGCAACCAGAGAAACCGAGATTTTGAGAGTGAGTGAGAGAGAGACCGAAAGCGACAGAGAGAGAGAGAGAGATTGTGATGCATTTCTAGTGAGAGAGAGAGCTACGAGGAGATAACCGATCCGAAACCACAAATGTAGCCATGTTCCGCCTTTTTTCCGTTTGACACTGTCTAGGTCTGATGCGCATCAGAGACTCAGACGTCTGAGTCGCGCGCTGATTGGCGCGCGCCACGACCACGAGATTTTCCCACGCCGGTGGCTCATTCGAAGAGCGCAAGTCAACCCATTCTATTGGGCCGCATTGGAGCACCTTGTCCTCCCCTTCCTGCCAGCTCACTGACGTCGCTGCCGGCCACCCGCAGCGACCGCACGCGCCCGCCAGCATTCGCTTCCTCCCACTGAGGCCCGCGCGCTCGCTCCGTCTCCGCCGCAGACGCGCGCTGACCACGACGAAGAACCACGCCAGCAGCATGGCGCACCTCGTGAAACCGGACGCCGCGGGCTTTGCGCACGCCGGCGAGGAGCTCCGCGCCGGGCGGCTCATCGCGTTCCCGACCGAGACCGTGTACGGGCTCGGCGCGAACGCGCTGAACCCGGACGCCGTGCTCTCGATCTTCCAGGCCAAGGGCCGCCCGCTCACGGACCCGCTCATCGTGCACGTGCCGGCGATGGAGGACGCGCTGCGGCTCGTGGACCTCACGCCCAAGGGCAAGCTCGTGTTCGAGACGCTCGGGCGCGCGTTTTGGCCCGGACCGCTCACGCTCATCGCCAAGGCCGTGCCGGCGCTGCCGCTCACGGTCTCGGCCCACACGGGCTTCGTGGGCATCCGCATTCCGCAGCACCCTGTCGCGCAGGCACTGCTCAAAGAGGCCAACGTGCCGGTGGCCGCGCCGAGTGCCAACCGCTTTGGCCACGTCTCACCCACGTCGGCGCAGCACGTGATGGACGACCTCGGCGCGTGCGCGAACATCGGCATCATCGATGACGCCGAGCTCACCTCCACGTGCGAGGTCGGCATCGAGTCGACCGTGGTCAAAATCGTGCCCGAGGAGAACAAGCTCATCGTGTTCCGCCGCGGCGGTGTCTCTGAGACGGCGCTGAGCGACGTGCTGCAGCGCCACGCGGCCGAGCTCGGCGGTGAGTACGCCATCACGGCCATTAAGCGTGAGGTTGCGCACGACACGACGGAGTCTCAGCAGGCACCCGGCCAGTTGCTCACGCACTACGCGCCGGACGTGGACACGTACCTCTTCCAAGAGGATGCAAGCGAGACGTTCGACGTCGATAACGACGAGACGCTCAAGAACTGGGTCATCATCGACTTTCACGGACGCCTCGCGGCGCTCAAGTCGCGGGTGAAGGCGTACAACGACCTCTCACCGAGCGGTGACATGATGGAGGCGTCGCAGAACATTTTTGATTTCCTGCGGTGGGCCGAGAACGTCGATGGCGTCGAGCGCGTCGTTATCCGCGACGTGCTCGCCGTGGACCACGAGCACGCGCCGGCGCTCCACGACCGCATGTTCCGGGCAGCGTCCGGCAAGCTCCGCTCGCTGCGATTTTAGAGGCTAAACAACTAACGTGTATAGAGGCGGTGTTTTTTATGGGCACTTGATGATTTTTTGTTTAGTTGTTTCCGAGGAGAGAGAGATAATAGTGTAAGGCTTTGGTACCGAGCGAGCGCAACTCGTCACCATCAACGGCACGTGTGTTCATGTCCCGACGACTGGACGCAGAGGGATGCCACAAGCGGACGAGAGTCGTTCAGCTCACGAGTCGAGGTCCTGGACGAACACGAGCGACTGCGGTGCGAGTCCCTACAGAATTCCAAACAAGAGCATCGTGAGTGGGTCAAGTCTCCACACGAATCGTGACAACCCACTACTTGGTCTCACCGCATCCTGCAGGCTGACATGGAGCAAGTCCGGACCGTAAGTCTTCTTAGGGAAGTTTGTCGCGAGCTCGTAGTTCTTAATCTCGATGTTGCGGTCGTGGAACTCGACGTCGATGAAGTCGCGGACAGTCTGGAGCGTGTCATGCGCGTAGAAGATCCGCTCGAGTCGCGTGCCGTTGTGGAGGTGGAACTTGAGGACGGCCGTCTTGTAGTCCGCGCCCGGCGGCGGTACGCGCGACGGCGGCGCGTCTTGTAAGCGCGCGCGCTTGGCCTCGACCGACTGCTTGAACGCCTCCTCAGCGAGCCGCTTTTCTTTCTCCAGACGCCGCGCCTCTTCTTCAGCGCGCTGCTGCTCTTCCAGTGCGCGCTGCTCGGCGAGGCGGGCCTCTTCCTCGCGGCGTCGGTCCGCCTCCAGCGATTCCTGGTACTCCCGATCTTGCTGTTCGCGCAGCATCTGCGCCTCAGACCTAGCCACCAAAAACACGAAGGAAAGTGAGTGGATTGACTAGATTGGGTGGCTCGAGGTGGAAAGAAATGGCGTACCGCTGGTGTTGCAGATGGCGCGCAGTCGCGAGAATCGTGTTGTTCCGGGCCACTGCGGTGTTGAGCGCGCGCACCAACAGGCCGGGCGGCACATCGACTAATAGCGGAGATTATACAAAGCATGATGAGCACAGAATGCTGGGTTAACTGCCACCATGTCACGACTACCCGAACGTACCAGTGATCTTCTCGACGACGTTCACGCCGCGCGAGACGCACGTGAGCAGCGCGATGAACGGGAACTTGGCGCAGCCCAGCGAGAGGCTCACGCCAAAGCCCTCCACTTGCTGCACACAGCCGGCCCAGGCGACGATGCTGTCGCTCTCGTTGATGTACGTCGTGAACTGCTCGGTGCACACGGTCTGCTTGGCGAACCGGAGCGCGTCGTCGTGAATGTTCGAGTGCAGGAACACGAGCAGGAACTTAGACATGGTGCGCGCCGTGGACACGGCGTCGCGGAACGACGTGAGCTCGAAGCGCGGGCAGTGCGGCCCGAAGCGGCGCTGCAGCGAGTCAGCAAAGAGCCGCGCCGCGATCTGCGGGTCCTCCGGCTCGGCCTCGCCGAGGATCAGACTCAGTGGCGAGAACAGCAGCTCCATGAAGCCCTTCTGTCGCGGCGGCGCGCGGCGCGGCACCGTGCTGCTGTCGTTCGTGGACGCCGTCGAGGACGTCGCGCGGTCGGACCGCACGTCGCCGTCGTCGGCGGCGGGAGCGTTGTTGTCGTCCTGCGGCGCCGCCGAGGCACCGTTCGGCGCGCCGTTCACGAGGCGGCGGCGCAGACCCGAGCTGTCGGCGCCGGCGTCGCGCGCGTCGCGGGTGTCGCCCTCGGAGAGCGCAGCGGCCGCCGTCATCCCTTGCCGTCGAAGTGTTGTTCCAGCGTTTTTGAGGAGCTCTTCCCCGGCTAATACGTAGCCCCGCTCCCGAAGTTTCTGAGTTACCCGAATACAAGACCCGTTGGTCCGGCAGAGAGCGCTCTAATCGAGGCGTGTCGAAATGACTATCTGGGAGTCATATGGTTTTTTGGGGTGGAACGGTCATGAGGTTTTTTCCCCGATCTTGGAAAGCCATGATGCGGGGAAACCTGCATCTTCAAGGGAGAACACCAAGTGCAACATGCGCTCGCGTCGCGGCGGCGGTGGCGGCGCCATGCGCGTCGCGTTGTGCGCGCTCATGAGCTGCGCGCTCTGGCCGTGACAGGGTGCCTACAGAACTGGGGCGGCCTGCGACGATCGATTTGGGAGGGGGTTTTGATGGGTCTTGACTACATTGTGAGAGAGCAGAATCCCCCCTTCGGCCGCTTGGAGCAGGGAGTTCATTTCTCAATTTCGGGCGCAGCACCGAAGTGGAGAGAGCGCGAAGCGAGGAACAAGTCACCGACGACGCGTTACGAGCAAGATGGCGACGGCAGCGACCGCCATGGAGACGATGGAGACGGCGCCGCGAGCGAAGCCGATGGCGCATCCGCTGGAGAGCGAGATGGCCGCGCGTGCGTTTGGCGACGATCCTCAAGCCGCCACGGCCGTCACGGCCGCATACGCTGCGTACGTGGCGCGCCTGGTCCAGACGAAGGAAGCACACGCGTCGATGGCGGCGACCCAAGTCGGCCTGCGCGTGGACAAGCTGCAGAAGGCGATGTCGGCGATGAGCGCCGACGACGACGAAGATGATGAGCCGCGGTCGAGCTCGGATCTGCAGCGCCATTTGCCTGGGCTCGCGCTGGTCGCGATTAGCTTGAGCCACGCGGCCTTCCGCGACGTGCAGCTGTTCGGCGATGAGCTGACGCGCGCATCGCGGTGGATGACTAAGGCGGCGGCGTGCGCTGGCGAGATGTCGAGTCAGATCGATGCGCGCGATCGCGAGGTGCGCTCACTCCGTGAAGAGCTGGCCACGGCCCAGGCCCGGCTTTGCGAAGTCGAAGACCAGGGAGGCTTCTACCAGCCAGAGCCTGAACAAGAACAATCTGGATCGGGTGAACTTGTGGAACAAGAAGGAGAAGAAGACCCAGCTCCGAAGCAGGACGACAACGCCTCTGCTGCGCGTGTTTCGGAATCCATGGTCGTCGATGGTGGTGATTACAGTGAGGTCGAGACCGACATTGACGACGAACAAGACTATGAGGTCTGGCGCAAGCGCAAGTACGCGGCTCTCATGGCAAAGGAACAAGATCCAGCGGTCGACTACAAGCACAAGTATGTGTGTCTCTTGATGATTGTCGAAGAAGCGGGAGCGTGCGCTCGCGAGATGGGGAGTCAGATGGATGAGCGCAAGCGCGAGCTGGTCTCGCTGCGTGAAGAGCTGGCCGCCGCCCACGCTCTCCTTCGCAAGGCGGATGGGCAAAAGCGAGAACAGAATCAAGAGCCAGGACCTGAACAAGAACAACCCGAAGTGGATCAACTTCTGACACAAGTAGAAGAAGCAGAGGAAGACCCAGCTCCGAAGCAAGATGACAATGCCCCGGCAGCGGCTGTTTCGGGTATGATTCCATGGACGTGGAGACCGACGACGAGGAAGAACGAGACGATGCGGTCGACTACAAGCGCAAGTACGTGGTTCTCCAGGCGTATGTCGACGGCTTGAGCAAGACCCACGCGAACACGATGGACAAGGCGATGCGTCATTCAATGGCACTGGAGACGCGGCTGACGCAGGTTAGCGCCCAGCTGAAGGAGTGCATGTGCATTGGTTCAACCGCGGATGCAAAGCGCGATGCTGCCACCCACGTAGACGAACTCGGTGAAGATGACACGACGGATGCCTCATTGACTGCAGATACAGAGACGACAGTTGATCCAGAAGACGAGGACGAATCCGAAGTCACGGACGCGGTCGCTACCGTCACTCAATTACGGCACAATGAACAACAAGCTGGAGAGGAATCTCAAGAGCCAGCCGAAACTCTTGATCAATGTGAGGATGACTGCAAGGACGAAGACCGAGAGCAAGGCCAAGTCGATGGGCAGACGGTGTATTCGGCAGTCGCGCCAGCCGACGCATCGATGTGCACGATGCTGCCCAGTGATGGTGACAACACAATGAGCGAGACGAGCTCCAGAGATATCAATCCCACGACGGTGGTGGCTTTGCACGAACGCACCCCGAAGATCTCTCGGCTCGTGGCGCCTAAGATTCACGTCAACCAAGCCACCCACAGCGGCAAGCGTGAGACAGCAGTGGTAACACGTCGTCACGTCTTGACTTTGTCGCAAGGCGACGAACTGTTGCCCCCCGGCTGGGCCTCTGGGCTCCCCTTTGGGGAATCCGTGGGGTCGTCATCGGCATCGTCAACGACTGTGACTCGGGCTGAGACTCCGGAGCAATCATCGGCGCCTGTTTTTGCTCCCGCCCCAGCTTCCTTTCGCGCGCCTTCCTCATCTCGGGTGCGTGTATCGCGACCGAAATCGACTTCGAAGGTGGCGAAGATGAACGCATATGCCGGGCGTATGTAGCTGTGCACACACGAGCCACGCCAACTAGGTGTCGATCGCGCGATCGACGCGACCTATCGTGGCCAGCACAGGTACGGCAACTCATTTACTCCAATGAACAGCGACGAAAGCAGAGCCATCAGGCCGGCGGACAAACGGACGGACAAGCAGAATCGTGTACGAGCAGACAGAATATGAATACGTGCGGCGCGGAGAGAGCGTGGACAAGATGCAGGAGCGCGTACAACGATGACGACGAGCGAGCAAACCGGCAGCAGTCAATGCGGTCAACGCAGCCAATGCAGTCGATCGACGAGTCGAACGGCTGTGCAAGCGAACGACAGCGACTTTCGGAGGACGTGACGGGCGAGGGCAAACGGACCAGGAACGGGAATGACCGCGCTGAAGCTGTTGTCGGGTGAACACGGGTGGGCTGCTCAGAGTTGCTCGGGTCTATCGGTGTAATTTATATCGGTAGGCCTCGCTGCGATCAGAGGCGGCCCCTCGTGCTGGCGCAGATTCGGTGGGTGGGTCTCGTGTGTGTCGTTGTCAGTGTCGTTGTCAGTGCGGAGGAACGGTGGGATGGAGTGTCCTGCGTCCGTGTCCGACGCCCCGATCCGACTCCGAGAGTCTGTCGCGAGCTGCTGTTGCTGGTGGTGGTAAAAAAAAAGTAAGCGGGGCAAAACGCCAACCACCATGCGGGGGTGAGTCTGAGAGCGGACGAGTGAACCAGTTGGTGGGAAGGAGAAGGAAAAGGAAGCGGTGGAAATGGTTCCGGTCCGTGTCGTGGTCCCAAGTCGAGTCTCGGCTATCGACGCGCCAAGCGTGTTCATCTCGAGTTCCGATCGTGTACGGTGGATGCCTGTGTGCCCGCGCGTCCAAGTATCTGTGTGGCATCTGCATCGCAAGTAGGTTTATGAATCGCTCATAATATCGATCATTCAAACAACAGTGCGTCTTTCCTAGGGCTGGCTTGAAGTCGCTCGGTGCGCAGGGTTGCAGGTTGAAGCAAGACCATCGACCACTGGGATTCGTTATGTTGCGGAAGCGCAACTTCGCTGTCCGATCTGACTATGTTGCTCATTCGCTGGCCAAGCGCAACTTGGCGCCGGCCCATTTCCCCGAGTCGCCGCCAGAAAATGCGGTCGTCTCGCTCGCCCGCGCGCCGTCGCAGCCGCAGCGCGTCGCCGCCTGGGCGCGCACGCCGCTCGCACGCGCACTCGCGCACGTCGCGTCGCTCGAGGTCGCGCTCCCCGCGATCGCGGCGCCGCTCGCGCTCTCCGCGCGACGGCAGACGCCGTGACGTTTCCACGACCACCACGCACCGCGACCACCAGCGGCGTCGCGCTAGCAGCCCCACCGCCGCCGATGCGATGACCGCACCAGCAGCAGCAGAGCGTGCACCGCTGCCGGCGGCGGCGCACCGCGAGGAGCTGATCACGGCGCTGCGCGACCACCAGGTCGTGATCTGCGTGGGCGAGACGGGCTCGGGCAAGACCACGCAGCTGCCGCAGTACCTGCTCGACGCACTCGCGCGCGGGGAGCTCGTGCCCGGCGGCGCGTCCGACAAGCGCATCGTGGTCACGCAGCCGCGGCGCGTTGCGGCCGTGTCGGTGGCTCAACGTGTGGCCCACGAGATGGGCACCGCGCGGCTGCGCGACTCGCGCGTGGGCTACACGATCCGCTTCGACGATCAGACCTCGTCGGCGACGCGGCTCAAGTTTGTGACCGACGGCGTGCTCGTGCGCGAGTGTCTGCGTGACGCGGAGCTCGACGAATACGCCGTCGTGGTGCTGGACGAGGCCCACGAGCGCAGCCTCCACACGGACATCCTGTTTGGGCTGCTCAGGCGCGTGCTCGCGGGGCGACGCGACCTGCGGCTGCTCGTGACCTCGGCGACGCTGGACGCGGACCGCTTCGCCGCGTTCTTCTCGGATTCTTCGGATGCCAACAAGCTTCCCCCGGTCGTGAAGATCCCCGGGCGCGTGTTCCCCGTTGACATCTTCCATTCCAAGCAGCAGCAAGTCATGGGCCTGCGTGGCCCGCTGTCCACGTACGTGCGCGCGGCCATCGAGACAACGCTTCAGGTGCATCGCTCCGAGCCACGCGGCCACGTGCTCGTGTTCCTCACGGGCCAGCACGAGATTGAAGACGCGTGCAAACAGATCCGGCGGCTCGCGGCCGAGGGGCAGGACGGAGACGACAAGATGGAACTGCGCGTGCTGCCGCTGTACGGCGCGCTCTCGGCCCACGCCCAGCACGAGATCTTCCAGGAAGTACCCGCGCACGTGCGCAAGGTTGTGGTCGCGACCAATATCGCCGAGACCTCGCTCACGATCGATGGCGTGCAGTACGTGATCGACTGCGGCTTTACCAAGCAGAAGGCGTACAACCCGGAGACGCAGCTCGAATCCCTCGTGGTCGTGCCCATTTCGAAAGTCTCAGCTCAGCAGCGCGCCGGCCGTGCTGGTCGCACCGCGCCCGGCAAGTGCTTTCGCCTGTACTCGAAGGACTCGTACGAGCAGATGCTGGACGAGAGTGTCCCGGAAATCCGCCGCACGAACCTCGCCAACACGGTGCTCTACCTGAAAGTGCTCGGCGTCCACGACGTGCTGGGCTTTGAGCTGCTCGATCGCCCCGAGGAGGACGCATTGTTGGATGCGCTCGAGCAGCTCTTCATGCTTGACGCGATCGACGAGAAAGGCACGGTGACGACTACTGGCAAGCTCATGGCGCAGTTCCCGCTGGAGCCCAAGCTCTCGCGGGCGCTGATCGAGGCCATTCCACTGGACTGCGTGGACGACATGGCCACCGTTGTCGCCATGTTATCGGTTGAGAACGTATACGCACAACAGAAGAAGCAGCGGGGCGAGGAAGCAGACCAGGACGAGGTGCCGTCGCGAGACGAGCTGATGCTCTCGTTGGCGAAGGACGACCTCGTTGATGATCGCGGCGACCAGCTTACGTATCAACGGCTCTTCAAGGCATTTGAGAACCAGCCGCAACACAAACGCCACCAGTGGTGCGAGGCACACGAGCTACGGCACCGCTCGTTATCGACAGCGATTTCGATCCGCCAGCAGCTACTCGAGATTACTAGCTCGCTTTCATCGGAATATCTCCATGCGCTGCGCGATTTCCACTCGGATGTGGAGATGCGAAAGAGATCGCGGTCCACTCGGCTACGGCGCGCGCTTTGTGCTGGGTTCTTCTCGCATGCCGTGCGCCGCTGCAACTCGCAATCCAGTGTGTATCGATCCATTGCTGTAACGGACGACGATGGCACCGGCGGCAAAGTCCAACTTCTCCACTTACATCCACTTTCGACGCTCAACTACGTGACTCCGCCGATGTTTTGTATCTACCATGAGCTTGTGATGACCAGCCGTCCGTTCATGCGCGGCATTGTTGAGGTGGAGGAGAAGTGGGTACGCGAGTGCGCTCGAGGGAAATCGAACGTCACGCTGACGCAGTTGTACGCACTCAGTGGGAGGCAAGCACCTCTATCTGATACGAATCTCTCCGTTCCCAAACGCAACCGTAACCATCCAGATCTTGCAATTAGCTCCAGCGACCCAGCCGCGGTGGATCAAGACGACGCATCGGCGAAGCAGAGCGCGATCGACGCCGCCCGCGCTCGGTTCTTGGCACGCAAGAAGCCGCGCCGTTAGGCTACGCCGCAAGTTATTTTGACTTCGCTCGTGTGGCCGACATCGACCAGCCTCTCCTTTTTGAGAGAGGTTGGTGAAGTCACACAAAAATAAATCTCAAGGGCCTAGAACGACACGCTCGCAGGGAGCGGGCAAGTCATTGTCAGCGTGAGCCGTAGGTCTGCCCTGCCGGCGGCAGGTAGATGCCCACGAAAGACTGAGCAAGGAGATCGCACTGCGTCGACGGACCGAGCGGAACAATGGCGTTTAGCCAGCCAAAATGTGCGATCAACATGGAGCAGCGACTCGCGGCACTACGCCGTGACCAGGAGATTGACGGTCTCCGCGTGTACTTGATCAAGTACAACCTGTTCCCGCGCAATCGCGACCCGGAGAACTCGCCGATCCGTGTGGAAGAATTGAAGGAGCTCGTGAAGCACTGGAAACTCCACCGGCAGCGCGGCTTTTGGCGCGACCACCCCGAGAAGGACGATCTCGTGCGTGCTCTGCTGCACTACATTCGTAGCGAGGCCGCCAACAAAAAGCGGCGACAGGAAGCTCAGGAAAAGTATAACCGCAGTCACAAGGGAAATCAGGGCGGCCACTCAGGCGACCACGGCGGTGGTTTCGGTGCAGTTGGCAGCGGCGAGATGTCGGACGCCGCCAAGCGCGACTTCTCGATGATCCTCAGCGGCGGCAAAGACTACGTCTCGTCGGACCAGCACGGCGGTGGAGAGGGCGACGACAACGGCGCCAGCTCGTTTCTGAAGAACCGCATGGGTGGCGATCTCTTCTACCAGCGCGGCAACTACGACGAAGGTATGATCTACTTGTCACGGGTCGACAAGTCGCGCTTCTCGAGCGAGGATCACAACCCGCGCAACGAGCTGTTCACGACGTCGGCTGCGTCTCCGACACCGCTGGGGCACCTTGTCCAAATGGGCGCAGGCGCCCACGCCCACGGCGTGCCGCTAGACAAGACAATGCCCCCAGGTACAACGACGCTGAGCCACACACCGATCTTGCTCGCCGGGTTGAGCAACATCCACGCCATAAACCCTGCGGCGCTGACGCGCGATATGAAGCTAAAGAGCATGGAAGGATTGTACAACGTGTCGTGCCACCGCGGCTTCGAGGCGCAAATTCTCCGGGAGGGCGCGCTGGCGACGATTGCAGCGATGCTGAAGACTGACGACGCAGCCCTGCGACTACTCGCCGGCGCGACGCTGCTCAACCTCACGGCCATCCCGCCGACTAGCGCGCTGAGCCAGCACCAGTACCAAGCGCGTCTCCAGGCTGGTCTCGTGACGACGCCACCACCGTCCGCGAAGGAGCTGTACGGCAAAATGATCGACGACGGCGTACTGGCATCGCTGCTCGACCTCGCGCACACGACACACCCGCTCGTCAAGTCTTTTTGCGCGCGCACGCTGTTCCGCTTCACGATCGACGAGAACCATCACTTCCGCATGGTCCACGAGGGCGTCGTCGTCTCGCTCACGCAGCTGCTGACGGCGATTCCCGGGGACGACGACCACCGTCAGGCGTGCATCCATGCGCTCGTCAACCTGGCCGCGATCCCACGCGCCGTGACGTGCGACTCGATTCTAAACACGTTGATTGCGATCGCGAAGAACGCCGTCGCCACGCTGGCAGCGCCACCACTAGCTTCACCGACCGGTGGACCTCCAGGCCAAGAGAAAGAAGCTCCCGTCCAGAAGGCGAACGCAATCTTGCGCGGCTGCGCGCAGGCGCTGCTCAACTTGTCTATCCTGCCGACCACGCGATCATCGATGATTGAGGAGGGTGCGATGATCGCGATGAGCGTCGTGGCGTCGACGAAGCAGCTTGCGCTATGCGAGACCGTGTCCAACGTGCTCTGCAACTGCGCCTCGATCCGCACGAACCAAGAGCCCATGATCAAAACCAACGCCGCGATGCTGCTGTCGGAGCTGCTGGAGCTCGTCACGACGTCTTTCGAGCGGCTTCGCCTCGAAGAGGACGAGGCGGTCGACGCGGATGCCGACGCCGACGCGCGCCAGGTGTTCTCGAACGCGCGCGAGATACTCCACCGTATCCGTCGCAACTGCATAAACGTCATCGCTCACTTTTGCTGCAACACCAAGCTCCAGACGCGCGTGATGAGCGCCGGCTTCGTGCCAAAGATCCTGGCGATCGCGCGCCTGGGCGACCTGAGCCCGATGGACGAGGAGACCGAAAAGTTTTGCATCATCAGCCTCGCAAACCTCGCGCTCGAGGATCGCTGCCGCCAGTCGCTCGTGCAAGACGGCGCCGTGCCACTGCTACTGCGGATCTTGAACGACAAAAGCGCCGCAGTCCCCGTCGAGCGGAGGGGTGAAGAGGCGGACGCGAGGGCGACGTCACGTACCCTCCTCAAGCTCGACTGCGTGACAGCGCTGAGCAACCTCATGCTCCACCCCAAGAATTTCGCACGCATGGTCGACGAGGGTGTCGTGCCGGCGCTACTAGCGATGGTGCAGCAGTCAGACAACGCTGCGATCCAGCGCGCGTGCGTTTACGCGATGCTCAACATGGCCCGCGACCCGGCCATGAAGACGCGGCTAGCGCAGGCCACTGGCGCAGACAGCCCCGGCGTACCGCCCGGCGCGATCCCGACCATGCTGGCGTACGCGTCCAAGCAGCTAAACAACGCTGAGTTGTGCGCTGTATGTGTCTCGTTCTTTGAGCACCTATCGACGCGCGAGGAGAACTACGACGTGTTGTACTTCGAGGGGGTCGTCGGGCTACTCGTGCGTGTGCTCCAGAAGAAGAGTACGGCCGAGCCCGTACATGTGATCTACGCGTTGTGGCTGAGCAGCATGACGGCGCTGTCGAACCTGGCCAATCACCCCGAGAAGCGCGCGACGTTCCTCGACGACGGCGTGTTGGAGGCGATCCAGCACGTCCTCTCGGCGGCCAGTGCAGATTCTCGCCGCCGAGATAAGCGAGTGGAGACCAAGATGGTGCGTATGCAATTCGCAGCGTCGCAGATCGTATTTAAGCTCCAGGAGCTGTGCTGCGGGCCCAAGAAGTCGGACGTGCCGGCGTTCTTCTCGTCGCTGCTGCTGCTCTCGACGCAGGCGGCCGCCAAGAACTCGCGGCTCGAGCGCCGCGCGGTCCGGTACCAGCACAAGACCGTGCTGCAGTGCGCGCTGGCGATCGCGCGCTCGGCGACGCTCTCGCAGCGCGGCATGCGTCTGCTGGCGACACACACCGAGTTCCCACCGGCGCTCAACGGCATCATGCGCACAGGGCTCCACGAGGCTCAGGTATGCGCGGCCATCGCGCTATGTAACCTCGCCACAGAGCGTGGCAAGCTCAAGCCGCGGCTCTGGCGCGACGCGACGACCGACGACTTTATCGTGGTCACGCTGCTGCGCCTGAACAGCGACCAGACGAAGGAGATCTGCGCCAGGGCGCTGTTCAACCTGCTCACGCACGAGGACACGCGTGACCAGATGATCAAAGACGGTGTGCTCTATGCGCTGATCAAGCTCTCGTCGCGGCTCGAGAGCGAGGAGATCCGCGACCTGGCGCTGCGGTCCATCTACAACATCTCGCTCTTCGGCTCGGCGCAGCAGCAGCTGCTGCTCGACATGGAGATCGTGCGCGTGTTGGCCAAGATGTACCAGGCCGAGTTCAGCAAGGAGATGAAGCGGCTGCTGTGTGGCATCCTGAGTAATCTGAGTTCGGTACCTGGCCACGAGCAGCAGATCCTGGCCGAAGGCGCGCTGTCCGTGATCAAGCACCTCGCGAAAGTGCGCGACCCGGAAACCAAGGTGTATGCCGCCAATATCCTCTATAACCTCTCATGCTGCGCGGACGTGGTCGACACGCTCGTGCGCGGCAGCCGCGGCGGCGGCGGCGACGAGGCGGGTGCGACCGCGGCGACCGCGAGCGGTGGTGGTGTCGCGAGCTCGGCGACCAACGTGCTGAGCCTGCTGATCGCACTGCTTAAGTCGGAGAGCCGGGACGCACGGCGGTACGCGGCGCTCACGGTCGCCAACCTCTCGGGCAACGCGCTGGCCGTGCAGCTCATGACAGAGGGCGATAGCGTCGCCAACGGCAACGGCGGCGCGCTCGTGGGCGTGCTAAACGACGTGCTCAAGCGCACGATGGCGAGCTGCCTCGAGACGTCCGCGTCCTGCGTGTTCACGCTGCGCAATTTGCTCACCGTGGCCGTGAACCTCCAGCGGTTCATCGACTGCAACGGTGTCGTCACGCTCGCCGCGATCCTCGGATGTGCTGAGATGGAGGGCGAGACGCGCACGCTCCACGTGGCCACAGACCTGCTCTGCGGGCTCGCCAACTTTGAGCAGGGCGCGCCGGGCTTCGAGGAGCGGCTCGTGAAGGACGGCATCATCCGTGCGCTTCAGGCCATTGCCAAGGGCAGCACATCCGTGGGCGCTTCGGCCACGGCCGCGGCGTCGGCAACGGCCGCGATGAATATCATCACGTCGCTCAGCAACCTGTCGCGCAACCGCCACTGCCACGAGATGATGCTGCGCGACGGTGTGCTGGACACGGTCGCGCTGCTCGCGCGCACGAACCTCAACAGCGCACCGGCGCACGGAAGCCACGCCGAGGACGCGCGCGCGGCCTACAAGGGGCTCGTCGCGGTCAAGGGCGAGGATTTTTGCCACCACTGCGTGGTCGTGCTGCGCAACCTGGCCCACCAGGAAGATCGCCTTCCTGGCGGTGGCACTGGCGGAGGTACCGCCAACGCCGACGCCAACGCGCTCGAGGTCAAAGGCCAGCGGCTCGCGGCGCAGCCGGCGGTCGTGCAGATCGCGCTGGCGCTCGCCCAATCGACAAACGCCGAGACGCGCGAGCACGTCGTGGTCACGCTCCACAACCTGGCGCTCCACCGGCGGTGCCGCCAGCAGCTGCTCAAGCACGACGGCGTCAAGGTCATCCTCAAACTCGGCACGAACGCGACCTCCGCGGTCAAGCGCCACATCTGCGGCATGACGCTGCAGCTCCTCTCCAAACAGAACGACACGGGCGACGACCCCCACAGCGCCAACATCAAGCAGGAGGGCATCGTCGCGGCCATCGCGGCGCTCGCCGAGCCGCACCACAGCGACCTGCTCGTGCTCGCGACCAAGGGGCTCTACGCGATCGTGGAGCCCAAGCCCGCAGCGGGTGCATCTTCGACCAAGCCGGGCAAGCGCGTGAACGAGGCAGCACTGCTTCCCGCGGGTCACGCGCCGCTCGCGCAGAAGGGCGCGCCGCCCGACTGGGCCAAGGTGATGATCCCAAACCTGGCGCCGTGGCCAGAGCTCGAGGCGCTCGCCGTCGCGGTCAACTCGGGCAAAGACGCCGATGACGACGAGGAGTACGAGGATGAGAACGGCGACGAGGACAGCGACGAGGAGGCAGCCGTGGCCGTCGTCACACCCGCAGCAGCAGCGCCCGGGTCGGTCAAGAAACCTCTCACCACCAAATCTAGCGCAACCGCCACTATCGCCGGCTCGGGCGCCGTGCCGTCGTCGCCAACGAACTCGCGACTCAGGGCTTTGCCACGAGCAGATACGTCCTTGGTGCCGAGCTCAAGCTCCGCTGTGACGGCACCGCGCGTGTGCAGCGTCGACACGGTACTGGGTGTGCTCCATTTGCTCGAGGACGAGAAGCTAGACAAGGTACGCGTCAACATGGAGGCCGAGCTGGCGGCGCTGACGCAGCGACGAGGCAGCAGTGCGGTCGGCGCGACTCGCGGGCTGAACGGCGAGCTCCCAGCGCTGCTGGGGCGGCCGTCCAGCGCGCCGGAGACAGACGACGCCAACGCCAACGCGGGCGCGACAGCGTCCGCGTCCGACGCGATTGGCCAGGCAACCAAGACCCAACGGCGATCGACGTCCACACTGAGCCTCGCGCGCCACGACGCTGCCGCCGCGGCCTCCACGGGCGGGCGCACGTCGCCGCACTCGAGCCCACTCAAGTCGCCGTCGCTGTCGTCCATGGCGGGCACGCCCAAGCGCAAGTCTCGCACACTCGAACCACTGAGCGCGTCGGCGTCGTCGCCGGCATTATGAGTCGGGTGAGCACATGTGTAGAGCAAGAAGCGGCCCTGGCGAACAGAACAAATAGACGATACAGCAGTGAACTGGGAATGAATGCGATGGCTCATACGTTCTTTCCTTTCTTGCTCGCTTTTGTCGACAGAGGGGCAACGGGCGAGCGGACGCTACACAACAACCTACCTCGGACGCCGTGTCGAATAGGGCGGACAGCGACAAGTGGGTCTAGTTGCCCAGCACCTTGGTCTTGTATTCGTCGATCGAGCCGCGGAAGCGCTCGACCTTCTGGTCGCCGACGACCCAGAGCTCCTGGCAGACGCTGTTGACGAAGTGCTGGTCGTGGGACACGACCACGACGCCGCCCTTGAACTCCCGCAGCGCGTCGATCAGCGCGTCGATGGTCTCTGTGGATCAGAAGTAAATCAAGAACAAGGTGAGCCATCGTCCAGCCATCCTATGCTGTCTACACCTACACGTACCCATGTCCAAGTGGTTGGTCGGCTCATCGAGCACGACGATGTGCGGCAGGCGCCAGGTCATGATCGCAAAGCCGACGCGCGACTTCTGGCCACCCGAGAGCGTG
>JAMFLL010000345.1:0-19257 GCA_027475725.1 Pythium rhizo-oryzae
GCGTGCGGGAGGGACGCGATGATCTCACTGGATCTGTTTTGGGGTATGGCATTCGTAGCCTCATTCTCACCACCGCAACGTCGCCGTGCTCACGCCCCTGGGCGCACACCGGGGATTGACGTGGTCGCCACTGTGAGGATCGCATTGAGGCTCAACGTCGGACATCAGTGTGTGAATCAAAGGCGAAAGGCGAGCCGACGACAGAAGTGACGCCTTCGTCATAGCTTCGCTCGTGTTCGGAGGAAGGCGTCACAGTGGCTTGTACATGTATCTTGCAAAAGAGACGCTGAGCGGCCTTTTATAATCTATATGTGGGAAGTAGCACTCTCCATATTGAACACTATACGCCCAAGCAATCCTACACAAACACATATTCTATGTAGAGAAGAGGTATATTGGAATTTGCCTACAGAACACCTCTGTATGCATATCCTGCGAACACGGGTCACGACAGAACGGGTTCGCTTAGCACGCAGTCAATGGGCGCCATGTCGAGCCGAGTGAGGCTACGAACTCCATCAAGAAGGAAGCAAGTGGCGAGTTGACAGTTCTCCCAAGGCTTTTGGTCATTCCAGGCTCCTCGTAGGAGCCCATATATCCTATCTAGTATATCTATCCAAGCGAATGCGGCGCTCACTGGCCGCGCTCGCAGTGCGCCTTGAGGCTCGGTGTATGACACCAGTCCACGCCCATGAACTTGCACGCGTCAAACGCTGGGGAGGTCATGTCCACGCCGCTCATGCGGTCGTAGACCTTGCGGTACTTGAGCGCCTTCTTGGCCAGTAACGCGCTTGTACTGGAGGCGTCCGTGGACGACGCGGCGTGGAGCAGTAGCTGGACGGTCTCTTCGGAGCGCTGGCGCACGGCGTCGTCCTGGAAGTAGATCTTGAAGCGGCGCGGGGAGAGCTCTGCGGCCATGTGCGACGCCTGTGGGCTCAGTGCGATGGTGGAGGTGGCGGTTGTTGTGGTGCATGCCATGGCGGCTTCGCTGGGAGTTTGCTTGATGCGGTGGATTGTTGAGTGAGATGGCGGAGGCCGACATAGCCTGCCGTTGCTGACCTCCCCCTCCTCCTCCTCCTCCTCCTTCTGCTTTTCCCCCTCCCCCCTCTGACAATTTTGCTGAAGCGTCGGTCGAGACGGCCGGAGGCCGTGGGATGTGACCGTCGGTGTGGCGCCGTCTTTGCGACCAGAGTGATTGTGTTGAACTTTCCTCCACGTTTGGGGGCTGAACAGTTTCGCCTCGGCATAAAAAGACCCGCGGCCGTTGGACCGCTGCAAGTCGGTTTCGCAAGCAACAGCAACATCCAGAATAGCAGAGCGCAAGGTGCACACCGACGGTGAACGAATGCTCGGCGCTGGGGGCCACGGAAGCCCAACCACGAACGCTGCCGGTAGACGATAGTGCACAGCGTCGAGTAGGGATTCCAACAACTGGGCTCGGCCTCCCAGGACTCGCTCCCAAAAAGAAACCATTCCAGAGACGGCTCTACAGACAATGCATGAAGCCAACGTAGAATGGTACGTATAGAAGAGGGGTTCGCCTGTAACAGCAGGCGCTGGAGGCGTTGGGCAGTCTTTGGTCGGTCGACTTGATGTGTCTTTTGCTCTGCGGCGCTGTATGCATCGTCGCACTCCACGAGCCGAGCCTGGTTCGGCCGGTCGGAGGGACGCTGTGCAGTCTCCTGAGTGATCCGCAATGGCGCGCACCGCGGAAGTTCCGTGCCGGGAACAGCGTTCGATCTTCCTCCATTTTTTGACGAGAGGATGGGCCACCTGCGATCATACATGTGTTCTCCAAACGTGATACGATACACGCCAGTATGGCATCGACATGCAGGGACACAAATGGGCCGGAGGCTGTGAAACTCGATACGTCGCGCAACTGTCTCGGTCAAAGAGCTAGACGCCTCTGTATCGGAAAAGCAGGATCAAGTCAAGTACCCTAGTGCTGTTGAGTGATGCCAGTTCTTCTTCCCCGAAGGAAGGAAGCAGCCAGCCCACCCAGCGCGCCGTCCAGCGAGCTGTCTGTCCGCCCTTCTTTTCGTCTGACTCAAGCAGCACGGCGCTACACAGGAGTGCCGTTGCATTCCCATACCTACTCTTCTCGATTTTCACGTACACACAGACCTGCCGAAAGCACCAAAGGTTTTCGGGCAGGCGATCTGTCTGCGAGCCGAGCCCTGACCTTGTGCTGCCGTCGATGTTGAATACGAACCTCGAAACCTTGGAATCAATATAAATCCCGGACCACGCTCCCCACGGCGCAACACATCAAAGTCGGGATATTAATTTTGCGATCACCTCACACTCCGCAGCAAAGAAAAGCAGCATGTGCTGTCGATTGCACCGGGATCGACGCATAGTCCCGTGGACCTCGGTGCCGCACTGTTGTTGCCTCCCCAAATAGCTGCGTTTGTACGTCTGTGCCAGCAGGGAATGCCAGTGGCCTTGGAATCGAAAACAGGTCATGCGCCAACAGCGTGCTCTCTTCTCTTTTTTTTAAATTGGCATCCTCTCTCCATCGCTCGATGCATCCACATGTGTTGGCCACCTTCGAGGTCAACAATGAACAACTTCAACACGCAGCCCTACCACATCACGCTTGCTGCCCAAGCCACCTCACACAGCAGTACAAGTAACGTCAATCCATATTGTAAGAAGAACGATTTCTATTGAGGTTCCTCGTAGGAGCCCATAGGCGCGGAGTATGTCTACAATTTCTATCTGCGAAGGCGTCGTGTACTCAGTGGGTGCGAGCGCAGTGGGCCTTGAGGCTCTGGGTCTTGCACCAGTCGACGCCCATAAACTTGGACGCGTTAAACGCCGGCGAGGACACATCCACGCCGCTCATGCGGTCGTAGACCTTGCGGTACTTGAGCGCCTTCTTGGCGAGCAGCGCACTCGTGGAGGAGGCGTCCGTCGAGGAAGCGGTCGTGAGCAGCTGCTGGACGGTCTCTTCGGAGCGCTGGCGCACAGCGTCGTCCTGGAAGTAGATCTTGAAGCGACGCGGCGAGATCGCAGTCTGCTCCATGGGCGATGCGTAGGGAGAAGCCGTCATGGTGGAGATCATGGTTTGAGTGTGGGTGTTGTGGTGACTTGTGCTTGTTCTGGCAAGTTGTGGAATGAGACAACAACAGCCAAGAGCTCATGCCCCAGCTCGGGTGGTTGAGGAGATGGTGAAGTGGCCCGTGCGTTAAAAGTTAAACGACGCATCGGGCATGGGGTTGGGGATCTTGAAGGTCGCGCGCGCCGCGTCGTCTTTGCGACCAGAGTCAAGTGCCAAGGGAAGGCGCCGTGAATGCGAGGGGTAAGGGCTCCGCGGACGTTTCGGCTGCATAAAAAAACTGGGCTCGATTCGATGGCCAGCGTCAAGGACAACGCGTCGCTCTTCTGTGGAAACGAAGGCCCGTCTGAACCCCAACGGCTCTGAAGTGACTGTGTTTTTTTGGAGGAGGAGCGCTCCGGGAATTTCGGATCACGCTGGATACAGCTCGAGAAACCTCCATCAACAAATATAGATTCGAGAATGGATGGCGGCATGGCCGACAATCGAGCCGTCCAACCGCACTTGAGCCTGCCATGTACCTGTCCAAACGGATGGTCCTTACTGGCAAGTGCTTTGAAGCCAAGTCCGCCACGCTAGGCAGCGTGTTGCACGGGGCGTACTGTAGCGTCGTAGCTCACGTCGACGTCCATAAGAACTGCGCGTCGCGGCTCAGCTGCAGCCGAGACTGATGGGAGCCACGCTCCATCTAGACAGTGTCGTCACTGTCAATATAGGCCTTGGGTTCTCACGGGACTCACTCAATTGTGCACCAGCATCGGTGGGCAGCAGCCACGCTGTGGCGCCATCAAACACGGTAGGCAGCATTCCTTGCGCCTACGATCCACTGGCGTGCAGCGTGCTGTGCCGGGCACGTGTTTCCGTGGAGCCCTACGTTCCCAACGTCCTGCCCTTCGTGGAGAACCACGCCAGCGCGTGGCTGGCAGCTCAGCAATTGGCTAGACTCACGCGAAACGCTACTGACGAGAGCCAGCACTGCCGCACACACACGCACAGCCAGACAGACACACTCGATCGTCGGACGCCTGCCATCCCAGGCCTGGACCCAGCTGCCATGACGTGGGCGGGCATGCACAGCGGATTTGATGATAACCTCACGCTTCTGCGCGCGTCTTTGCCGCAAAGACAAGCAGCGCGCGCTGGTCCCTAGGCTGTTGCCTTGGGTCTAGACCCAGGCCCGTGGCCAACGCTGCACCGTCGCAGGCGATTACACGTTCTGCGCCACGCTGCAGCGTCTTTGCAGCCGCCGTACGCTCGCTTGTGCACCACGTGCGAGTGGCTCGTCTGCCCGACGCGAAGGGATCCGATATTTTCGGCCGATGGGTTCAGCGCGCCGGTCTGGATCTGGAAGCCGGATTGCTTCCAAATTTACAGAAACGCATCCCTCCCGAAACCATTTGTGCCAGCGGGAGGATATCGGTGTTGAAGACCTCTTATAATACATAGTTGGTTCGATATCTATATGACTTATTATTGTGGGACTGGGTTTGTATTCCCCAGACGCGTCTTGGGAAGCGTAAACGGCTCGCGCTGCCCAACGCTTGATGCTGCACGCTCTTGGTGCTTCTGGGGGAGATGCGACGGTGTACCGCGACTGTTCCCACTTCCCCATTCGCTGGGCCGCACCACCACCGAGTCATTCTCCAACTCGCCACGTGCCCCACAAGCGCAAACACCAATATCCACAATGGTCCACCGCGCCACCCCGATCATGACTGTGAACGCCACCGCGTCGCCGAAGCAGGCGGAGATCTCCCCACGCCGCTTCAAGATCTACTTCCAGGACGACGCTGTGCGCCAGCGCTATGAGGAGACCGTCCAGCAACTGCTCAATGCGGCTTCGTCCACGGACACCACCACCAACAGCGCGCTGCTCGCCAAGAAGGCGCTCAAGTACCGCAAGGTCTACGACCGCATGACGGGCGTCGACATGACGTCGCCCGAGTTTGACGCGTCCAAGTTTCTGGGTGTGGACTGGTGCAAGACCCACAACCTGAAGGCCCACTGCGCGGGATCGAACTGATCGCAGGGCGGAGCCGAGCCATTATCGAAGATCGGATGCCGTGATATGGGTTCCTACGAGGAGCCTGATAGGATAACAAGGAGCAATGTACCAGTACTTTTGGATCATCTAGAGACTTGTTTGTTATGCTTGGGTATCAGCGGTGGTTTGCGGCAAGAAGAAGGATGCCTATGGCTAGCGGAGGGCATATATAGAGCAAAAGACCGCTTCTGGATCGTAGTGTGGCTTTGGGAACTTCTAATCGGGTCGTTTCGCGCAGGCACGAAGAACGCACCGCAGCTTCCTCAGTACCAGTACTTCCGTTATGTCTACGTAGAGCGCAATTCTCTGACGAGGAGTGTTGCCGCCACAGTTGCCAGACACTCGTTCCGTGAAGTTGAGTTTGGGACCTGGAGATCGCGGTGAGACACTTGCATTCCGAGCAACCGCGAGCAAACGCGGATACGCAGCGTCAACGGATCCCATCGATTGCATGAACGCAAATGTGCACGCGTTCCAATTGTGACCTCGAATGCATAGGCCTCCCGCCGAGTCGGTTTCGTGGAGTCATATCGTGTCGTTCGAGCAATGGTGGCGTAAGTGCCTCCTACAGCATATAATGTATCCAGCATTGTAAACGACACTGAAATATCTGCTGTGTATGAGACCCTCATAAAGCGATACTGGGTCCGTGGACCCTCTGGTGGCTCTTTTTTTGTGTCGCGCCCAACCGAAATCTTTGTTGCAGTTGTGGCACCCGGATCGCAACCCGTTGAAGCGTGACTCGATCGCTTCAACTTTGCACCTACAGTAAGGCTTTGGCTGCCGGAGCGAGCGCCTTACGAGGCAAAACGCCACGATGCAAGTCCTGGTCTGAATTGCGTCGAAGGACCAAGGTACAAGTCTACGTTCGACATGTTCTGGTAGGTGTCAGCCCTTGTATTACAAAGTATATACATGACAAGTTGTAATGTGTGGACTCAATTGCACATCGCTCCGTTTGGAGCAACAGGTGTTCTCACGCCTCGTTCGAGTTCCACTAGGCTTCCTGCCACCGTCCGCGCCGTTCGAGAGAAATGTCTGTCCGCGCCAAAACCACCACCTTAACGCGCGATACAACCACACATACACGATTGATCTACAGTCCGGCTAAATGAGTGTGGGTCCCACTGAAACTTCGACACAATCTCTCCCAGATGCACTTGCACACGCGTATGGCTCTTCTGTTCGCCCTTTTTCGCGAGCACAGCTGGTTGTACGACCGTTGAGGATGGCTTCAGTTGCGTCGTTCGAGCCGGAGCCACGAGGGTCTGCTCCCTGACCACAACATGTCGAGGCGATCTCCACTGGCGTCTCGAGTCGATAACCAGCACCTTGTGTAGCCTAAGCAACGGCACACGGACAGAGACAACCTCAGAGAATGACTATTTTCGAGTCAAAGAAGAAGCGATAGCTCTCTGGTTGGCGAAGCTCACGATAGCCATGAGGTATCGTTACAAGGGGGCATTACCTGACGGCTTGAAGTTGTGCAAGTCGAATACCAATTCTTTACTAAATGTGGCCGATCGCCCACAATCCTGGGAATGCAGCGTCCCACCGATTTCGTTCCCTGCCACGCACCTCTTGATTTCTGCGCATGGGTCCAGTCACGACCTGGCCCAGGCCAGCGAGTGCCAAGAACAAATACCTCTAGCAACAAATATCCGATCACGGGTTTCAGTACGCCGTAGGAATTTATCCCGAAATGATGCCTCTTTATTTTGATGTACTGAGCTAGAGAGCGTCTGAAGCGCCTCCCGAAAAGAAATCCACTGACTGCATGCTCGCCCGCGTGCACACCGTCCAGGATTACGCGCTTGTGGTCTCCACACCGGCGTTCGAGCCGCCCGAAGTGCGGTTCCCCGACCCGCCGAGCACAAGCACGAACTGCCAAGTCATAGTTGATTTCTCCAGGCACACAACACAAATCATGGAGCACCACGAAGCCGTCGTCGCCACACCGCCCGCGATGGTGGTCGCGCCTTCAGCGGAGACATCACCGCGCAGTTTTCGGATATACGTCCAAGATGACGCACTTCGTCAGCACTATCAGGAGAACATCCAGAAGCTACTGGTGACCGCGCGATCACTTGACGATTCCAGCACCAGCTCACGCTTGGCACGGAAAGCGCTCAAGTACCGCAAGGTCCTCGACCGGATAGAAGGCGTGGACGTCACAGCGTCGGCGTTTGACGCGTCCAAGTTCCTGGGCATTGACTGGTGTCCAGCGGCACCGACTCAGACGAAGAGTCGAGCGCATTCACAATAGGTAGTCATTCAAATTCGTAGCGTACAGACCGCGATCCGCGCTGGTAACATAGCGTTGAATGAAGACGTTTGTTTCAGGTGCAGTACTATGTGGAACATTGCCCGTGCCACCAGGAGCAACATGGCGTGCTACATCGTCTAGGAGCTTCAAAACACCGAGGAGTAACGCGGCTTCCGTCCCGCCCAATACCGCAGCTATCCGCAGAGGAGCGTATTCGACAGCTACCGCTGCTGCTTTGATTATGAAAAAGCCGGTGCCGCGCCTTTTTCAGTCCGACGTTCCGTTGGTCAGCCGACGGTGTCCGAACCGAGGCAATGCCCACGGGATTGGTTTGGGCGCTTGGGCCAATCTGTCTGAAGAAGCCGCACACCAGTGCTGCGGATTGAGCAACCTACTGTACTCAGTTGAACCGCCGCCAACGCAATCGTCGCCCTCTCCCACATCTCCGATTGCAGTCTCGTGTGAGGCGCCTGGCTGCCGCCCCAGTCACTCACCGCCGGCTCGTCTGCCCGCGTTCACCACTCCGTCTCATGCGCCAAGATGCCAAGATCCGTCCAGTACACCGTCGATCTCAGCCGTGTTCTGCGGCGGTTTCTCGCTCGATGGCTTCAGAGTGAGCGAGATGGGCGACCGATCGCTGTTCTCCGTCACGCTACTGTTCCATGCTGGTGCCAAGCTGTCCAGTTCAGACCAAGTGCGGCCGAGCAGGCAAAACGGGGTTCCGATAAGTCATCGGAGCCCCCCTGCAGCGCTTCAAGTCCAACGCAGGTGATGGTCTCCAATATTGCGTCGTGGTTGGCTCACTTGAGCCCCGCGACGTCACGCGTGGGCTTCTCTGCTGGTATCTCAGGTAAAGACGCCGCCACACGAGCTGGTGAGTGCGTTGAACCGCACCACTCCCAGGACAGACCCGTACCGTACCGTACGACTCGATGCAATCGTTGCCGAGCCCTCTCGCTCGGATTGTGTGTGTTCCGTCCGTTCAGTGAGCATGGGCCTCGAATAGCTCGGCGAGAACCACTGTACAGTACCGTTCACTCGTACCGTACGGCCCCGGAGCAATCGACGTTCTCCCTCTCGCTTTGATTTTTGAGGCACCCCCGCAGAACGGAAGCAATCCCTGGCTGGCACACTCGCTTCGATTGCTTCTGGCGCCCAGTCGCAGCGCTCTCTCCGTACGGTATCGTACCGTACAGACCAGCGCAATGTTCGACGCGTGTTCCTCGGAATGACCTGTAACTTTTGATATCGCTTCCATAGCTGAGACTACGGACTTCAACATCGCATTGAAGTTCTCTAGTGCTGACCTCTTGATACGTATAACCCACCAAAACGACTGGGCAGCAGGCTAGTGCTCCCCTCTCGCCCCAGGCGTAATCACTCTGCGCTTTGTGCGCGAGCCCCTTCACTGAACATCGCACGCACCGCTAGGTACCAACTCGTACCGTGCTCGCGGTCTCTTGCCTCGACGCCTGCCTTCGTCAAGCTCACTCCCCAACACGCCGAGCACCGCACACGCGATTCTATTCCACTATGGCGAACACTATCAACACCACGCAGGCCATGAGCCCGACCTACAAGAGCACCGAGGGCTCCCCGCGCCGCTTCAAGATCTACTTCCAGGATGACGCCGTCCGCCAGCGCTCCGAGGAGACCGTCCAGCAGCTGCTGGCCACAGCCGCCTCCTGCTCTGATGCCACCTCCAACAGCGCGTTGCTCGCCAAGAAGGCGCTCAAGTACCGCAAGGTCTACGATCGCATGTCGGGCGTCGATGTGACTTCGCCAGCGTTTGATGCGTCCAAGTTCCTGGGCGTGGACTGGTGCAAGACGTCGAGTCTCAAGGCCCACTGCGAGCGATCACATTGAAAATGTGGACACGGGTATCCACGACAAAATGCGTACGAATGGGCTTCTACGAGAAGCTCGCGAGTATTTAGTAATTGTGCACTGAATATACATGATTTTGACGATTCAAATCTAGCAATGGCTTGCAAATACAAGCTGGCATTGTACGATCCGACCATGGTGAGGTCTTCGATGAACGACGCTAAAGGAGGCATTAGCGTGCGCTTCATTGTGGAGGGATCCGATAATCCAGTAGGTACGCCCCTGGGAAATGTAACCTGGTGTGATACACATCTACCTTACCCGACACGGGCTCCGCAGTGAAGTTGTACAAGCGGATGCCTTCGCGTGGCCCCATTGGTCGCGACAAGTTAGGCACCTACACGTGCAATCAAGTCCATTAGAAGTGCGTACTCCGGGTTCGTTCAGCGACGTATCTATTCAGCCACGTGAATGGACAAGTGAACAAGTATATTGTGATGCTCGAGCGGAATCGATCCAAACAGAGCCCCAACCGTGATACAGGCGAACGGACGTTTGGACGCGAATGTCAATGATCAATTATTGCGTTCCAATGGATTCACCTGGTCTCACTAGCTTGAGTAGCACATCGACCGGCTCAGTGCGTGAACGTTCGATGCCCCTCTCCCAGACATGACGATTGGAAACTCGCCCATAGCTATGTTTTGCATCAAGACCAGTCGCGAAGCGACAATGCAGACAGACTCGGTAATCACGAGAAGGATGCTCCAGTTTGTTTTCAAACGTGTTGTAGTCGAAGCGAATGCGCGCTCACTCACCGTTGGCATACCGTTCTGCGATGATTCTGACCACGTACGTGAGTATTTCAGTCCAGTGCCGCAAGGAGCGCGATGGGTTCTCCCTCCTGCTGAATTGTAAATCGAACCCCTGCGCCCATAATGAACAAGCATGGCGCATAGCATGCCGAGTCGCTCCACGGCATAATCTGCTCGTACCGTAGGGCGTCCTGTGCGTACCATTGCAGCGACAAGGTGCACGTGACAACAAAAAAATCTGAAAGTACGTAGCTGCAGACGCTCATCTTCGCGTCTCGCACCCTCTCTCTCCTCCTACATAACTGCACCACGCAGATGGCAATCGCTGGAAAGCCCTGTCGCTCCGATTGCGCTTCAAAGCGACAAGGCAACGATGTGCGCCTGTGCAGACTACAAGTCACAGCGCAAGTGGTCAGTGCGACTTGTCAAGGAGCACTGCGACCACTGGGCGAGGCCACTTGTACTGGCCGTGGCAAACATCGGGCGGCCGCTCCCCAGGATTGCCCCACCACCTCCGCTACCTACAGATACGGAGACGCTGCGTACTGTGCTCACCCCACTACAGCTGAACCGAATGCTGAGCGGCCTGGACGAGAGGGGACGACCCGGAGGAGAGAGGGACGCCGCCCACTCGTGTCGTCCACGTACTGACCGTGCACCGCTGACGAATACATAATCGGAAATGCGCGCTCGCCGATCGATTGTGGTGACTTGTGACAGCAGATGGATTTCTCTGTGTCTGTCCGGTGCGAAGGCGAAGCGATGTGAGGTCGTTGGGTTGTGGGTTGTGGCCGAGTCAATCATCACCTCCCATATTGGATAGCTGAGATGCTATCGGTTGTTCCACCACTACCTATGAAGCCCTATCTGATACCTTCCATTGCTAATACGTGGAGACGGCTGCCTCGTCAGTGTACGCACGAACGCCCTTCCCCCAAAAAATCCATTGGCGCTGCACCCAAGAAGGCCATGACGACCCGAATGCACCCGAAACGCCGTTCACCGTCAAACGTTCTCAGATCGATCCTAACGCAAGCAAAAGCGTGTCGTGCCACGCCTCAGAGTCAATTTGGATCCGTCGGGCCGACCAAGGCCAACACAGAACGGAGGATATGATCGCCAGTCAAGACACACCCGTCAGCTCGAACGCTCCTCAAACAAGCGCTCCGACTCTGGTGCTGGGTCGTATCCATGCCAAGCGCGTCTACTTCCGCGACCCAGTGCTCCAACAGCGATCACAAGACAACATCGAAAAGCTTCTCCGCGCGGCTTCTTCTTGTGACGCCACCAGCAACAGCGCCGTCTTGGCAAGGAAGGCGCTCCGGTATAGAAAGATGCTGGACAGTGTATGCACCCCACCCGAGTCATCTCACCATAAGCAGCGGTAGATAATAAATATACGTCCATATCTTACGTGGTGTTTTAGCATTTCAGTGTGAGTCGTGTATGCCAGTGTTGAGACAGCCAGGCTGAACAATGACCCGACAGAGTGAACTACCAGGTTGTCGGATGTGTGGCTTTCCACGGGTGCCACCCGACCCGATTCGCTGGACCTAGCGATTTGCTATAGCTGCCAGGTGTGTTCCGCTTGCAGTGTTTGTCTCTGTGGCGATATATTAATCCAGGATCCAGGGGCATGGATTTTTATATGGACAAGAGACGGCAAGATGAATCCGTGGCGGAGGAACATGTAACCCTAATGAGGCGGTGAGTGAAATACCGCTTACCCTGGGTGCATGGCGCTACGCAACGCAGTGCTGGAAGAGGGAAGGCTCAGTCGTGGCACTGGTCAACGGGCAAACACGTCTCCGTGGGTAGCAGGGAGACGGGGGGGGGGGAAAGCAGCGAGCATACGCGTATCATCACTCCCCGAGGCAAGTCCACTGATTACTTTGAAAACACGACTGGGAGCACTCGCACACATACGTACCCGACCGAACGCGCGCCGTCCAGACAGCCATCCCACTCGTGCCACTCCACACCTTCTACGGTACCACCAAAAGACAGCAATCGCGCGCCAGCACCCTCGCTCGGATTGCCTTCGAGTCTTCAAATGCCCTTTCGCTTTGCGCAACGGAGCATATCGCGCAGCGGGCTATCAGCGTCACCATCGCGAACGAGGTAAACGCACCAAAGGACGCGCACTCCGTTTGCGCTTGGAGGCGAAAAGGCGATCTGGACTTGCCACCTGCTGAGGCGGAAGGCGCTGGGGCCAGTCATCCTGTATTCGACCGTCACTTCGCACCACAACCACGCCTGGGCATGTTCCCATGGATTGTGTTCTTGGACGAGAGTACAGTACTGTGGGCAAAGCAGACCAGTGAACAGACCACACTGCTGAACCCAACGCGACCTCTGGGTGCAGCGCAGGAGGGGACCCGAGGAAGAAGAGAGGAGGAGACCCGCCTGGCGGTTGCCTAACCTCTCTCGTGCCACACGTATTGAACAACTAATCGGAACAGGGCTCCGATAGCTCGATTGCGCTTGTCCTGTGATGGCTGCTGGATTAATCTGTGTATGCCTGGTGGACCAGCAGCTCGCACCTCGTCTTGTTGTGGGGGGTAGCCTCTAATAGATAATAGCTGATATCCGTTCGCTGCAGTCTATGTGGTTTGAACTACATAGTTTCCACCTGTATCAGTTTATATTGACCGAAAGAGACTGGGAAAAGTACCTACCAAAAGAATCCACTGGCAGCGCTGTCCACGACCGAGCCGTGACAATCGAAATACCTCCCCGCTTGAGCCTGTGACGATCCAAAAGCCGCAGCGCTCAAGTCAATTGGCTGAGCTCATATCCCAACTAACGCAAGCGAGCGTGTGCTGCCCCCTGCGCGTCCTCACAGTCGATTTGGACACTCGCACCAGACATGACCCATCAACAACATGCCACAACAACGCGCGACGCTCGGCCAGACACCAGCGATGAGAGCCTCGTGTCTACGCGGCCAAAGCCACGGACCCAGCGAGTCTACTTCCGCGACCCCGTGCTCCACCAGCGAGCACAAGAGAACATACAGCAACTTTTGCACGTCGCTTCCTCGTCTGGCGTCACCAGTAACAGCGTCGTGCTAGCGAGGAAGGCTCTCCGGTATAGAAAGATAATGAACGCGACATGCACACCATTGGCATTGCACAAGATCCCACATACAAGCGAATAGGTTAGATCGTGTGCTGTGGAGTTGTCGTGTATAATAAACTAGAGTCGATGTTTTCCCAACTCGTGCATTCCACTCGATTCACAACCACAGCAAAGCAAGTCAGCTTGGCGAAGTGACCGTGTGTTACTAGTTGTCTCCACCCGATGACACTGATCGGCCCCAGAATCGGGTTTCCAATCGCCGCGTCCCGTCTGTGACGCGCTCTACCCAGAAGACGGCGCCACAACAGGTGCACTCACATTGTTTCGATTGGAACGCCGGAGCAGCTGCCCTGTATGAGCGTCATCAACCGACGCATACTCCAACTAACTGGCTACGAGTCTATCTGTGCGGCCGACCTCTACAAACCTACAGCGCTCTATCGATGGATCTGCCGCCACGCGAGCCTGGGAGAGTAGGGAACACGCCGCTCCCGTCTAAACACGCCTTTACGGTACGCTGATCGCAATTGTGGAGCGACCCACGCACTCGGATTGCTGAGTAGTCGTGTCGCGCCGTCGCCCATCTCGCCCAGAGTTCATGGCCGACACAGCCTGTGGCTGAGAGGCAATCGTGGGACTAGACATCCGCAGCGATTGCGTCTTTGAGCGATGAGGCGGTGACGATCCCCGCGCCGACCACCCAGCCCACAAGCAGAGTTTTCCGCCAGAAACACTACCCAGCAGTGTCCCATCGATTACCCACGACAGTCCCAAGGTTCAGAGGCGGGAGAGGGGAAAGTATTTACTGCTCGAGGCACATGCAAAGGCTGCTTGCACCACTTGCCACACACACAAGGTACGGTACAGTCGACACGAAGCAATCGCGCGCCAACACACTCGCTCCGATTGCAATGAACAGGCGATGTCCTGTCGCTTTCTGCCGCAGCGCAGCGGGCGTCAGCCAGAAGCGAGTGAGGTCCCAGGTATTCACCGGCATCAACGTTTGCATCGTTTGCGTCGGAAAGCGACAAGGCCGAAGCGGAGCCCCGCACTGACCACTTGCAGCTAATGACCAGTGCGTCATGTCTTGGGATGCGTCATCCCTGGGCAGCCCCCGGTCTTTTTGCGTGCTCCAAACATCGTCCAGCTGCCTCTCAAGGATTAAGTTACCGCCGCCCCCCCAGTCTCCATGAGCACACTGAACAGCGCCGACGCTCTACTGAACAGACCAGAAGAGGGACAAGTACAGTAGTGTCAGTCGGTAATAATCGCGAATCGACGCTGACGGGCCGATTGCAGCCAACTGTCTTTGAGGGCTGCTAGATTTCTCATCGAGTGGCCGGTGCAACGTAGCGCTGTCTCGTCGTCGCGTTGTGAGTGTCAGGTACTAGTACTACTACCTCTAGAACCCGATAGCTGACTCGTAGATATGTCTACGTTTCCTTATCATTTGTATCTATATACAACCTCTTATTCCTAATGTTTGGTGTGATCCGCCCACTGCCAATACCTACAAAAAAAATCCACTGGCAGCGCTTGCAATCTCGCGCTCCGGCCGACCATGACGATCCAAATTGGCGTATCGTAACGCGAGCACGAGCGTGCAGTGTGGCCATCAGAGTGGATTTGGACGCCTCACGCTCACAGCAAGGGCACACCAAGAGTGGACATGACACACCACCACGACTCGACCCCAAGTGCGGGTCTTCACCACACGGTGTCGCCTACGCGGACTGCGCGGGTGTACTTCCGCGACCCAGCGCAGCACCAGCGGTCACAAGCCAACATCCAGCAACTGCTGCAAGCAGCTGCCTCAACGGATACCACGAGCACCAGCGCCATATTGGCAAGGAAAGCGCTGCGGTACCGGAAAATCCTTGACGGGACGACGGGCACACCTGGTGCATCATTAGAGACGTCTTTGAACCAGTAATAGAGACAATAGATGAAGTGTTATGTGATCAGGGAAACGGTGGCTCGTTGTGTACAAGGAAGGAAACTGGTGCATCACAGCCTCCCACACGGCGGTGGTGAGTTCGGGTCTATAGTGCGCTGGTTATGTCAACTGTACAGACAGGGCGAGCGTATGCGTCGCACCAATTGACTCAGTCGACCTTCAATCAGGTTCAGCTATCAAGTTAGTTGGTGCCCGAGTGAGAATAGTCTTCATCTCACGGACTCGTTAGTGTGGAAGAGAACGTGAGGCACCCCATCTCTGTTCCTTGGCCCCAGACCTGCTCGGTTTAGCGCCGATGGGTTTCATTTGTCCCGTCATGCGGTTCGCATCGTCGTGGCGCGACAGGGCGACGTGCATACGGCGGCCCGAGGAGCTCACCCTGAGTCGTTCGATAATCACTGGGACGCACAATCCCAGGTGTTCACGGTCGCTACGTAGGCGAATATTCTATAGGCGTTCCAGCGGTGTCCCAGCGAGCGACAAGGCTTCGATGGAACCGACGGATTGTCGAAACTGTGGATACCCTTCCATCACCTTCCGTTGAGGGCACATACGTGGGCGCGGTGGTGTGTCCACATCTGCTGAGTCCGTTCTTCCCAGGAACCTCTGCAGACAAATACACGGACTATCGACGATGCTCCCTAGGATTACGTAGTGCCCAACAGGACCTCTAGATTTCGATTGTGCCTGAACCAGCCACCCCCAGGACGCTCGTTACGGACTTTTGGGTGATGCGCGCCGCAGCTGGCGATATTTTCAGAGGGGCGTCCACAGCTGCGCCACGCCCACGACCTTTCGAAGTCGATCGTGAAAAATTGTCGAGGCCGCCCCCACGGTCTCATGAGAGGCCGTGTCGCAACAGTCGATCTTTTCACTTGCTCATTCGACAAATCACCACGTGCCAAACACACACCACACACCACACCGCCCTCTTCCACCACACAACAACATGCCCCACCGCGCGACTGCCGTTGCCCGCTCGGTGTCCGCCCCTGTGCGTAGTGTCGCAGCCGAGACCTCGCCGCGCCGCTTCAAGATCTACTTCCAGGACGACGCTGTCCGCCAGCGCTCCGAGGAGACCGTCCAGCAGCTGCTGACCACAGCCGCCTCCTGCTCTGATGCCACCTCCAACAGCGCGCTGCTCGCCAAGAAGGCGCTCAAGTACCGCAAGGTCTACGACCGCATGTCGGGCGTCGATGTGACCTCGCCAGCGTTTGATGCGTCCAAGTTCCTGGGCGTGGACTGGTGCAAGACGTCGAGTCTCAAGGACCCCTCCAAGCGATCATATTGAAAATGTGGACATGGGTATCCACGACAAAATGCGTACGAATGGGCTTCTACGAGAAGCTCGCCATTATTTAGCAAACTTGCACGTGTGCGCTGGAAATACATGATATTGACACAAATCAAAATCTATGGTTTTCATGGGCATACAAGCGGCAGTCAATGCGCACATCAACTCGCTGATGCAACACATGTGGTGTGGACGTCTCATCCGGACCGGCCATACTTTGATCCTTCCAACAGCAGCGGATGCAAGCATGAGTGCATCTACTTCAGCGCACTGGTGTATGTCAGGAGTCATGTCAGCTCACACCAACTTCGACCTGGATAACCCGCGATGCAGAGTACCACGCTCGGCTAGGTGTCAGTGCATGCCGGTGACCAAGTTGACTCAGTTGGAAACACTCGCAGTTGTCCCGATACCGATGCGCGAGCTCTCCCTGGCGAGGTTTTAGTAAGAGAGGGTGCAGCCAAGCGGAGCACAGCCACTCCGACCATGGTCCAGTGTGTGGCCGCGGCAACCCTCTATGTGCCCCCTCCCAGAGATGGCGTTTGGTACTCATCCATAGAGGCTTTTGTTCACAAAGGCCAGCCAGGAAGCGACAGTGCAGACGTTCCGTCTGTAATCACGCGAAGGATTCGCTCGATTGTTTTCATTCGCGTTCGGCTTGAAGCGACGGTGCGTACTGGAAGCGTTGATGGGGGATTCCGCGATCGTTCCGTTCAGACGTGCGGGTGCTCCGCGCCAACTCAAAGCAGGAGCGACAAGTCGAATCGATTTTCCCATGGCGTGTACAGTAGGTAGGTCACACCCACCGCTAGCATTGACCATGTTGCGCGCGTCCAGTCGCTCTTCCGCATAATCCACTCGTCTTGTACAGCTCCATGCCCACGCGGCTCAGCTGCGACTAGTACGTGGACGTAACCACAAATTGAAAAGTACGTAGCTTCAGCTGCCCTCGCCGTGAAAGTTCGTCCAATGCGGCTGTGCTGCCCACACCGTACGCGCTATCTCGCTTCAAGTCGCCACGTCGCGTTGTATGCAATCGCGGCAACGCCCTCTCCCACCGATTGTGCTTGAAAGCGACAAGGCATCGAGGTGTACCACCACTCGCGGGGCAAGTGGTCAGTGCGACTTGTCCTGGAATACTCCTAAGGATGGGCTACTCAACCAAACGTCGTCGATGGCCAGTGCGAGATGTTCTCAGCACACTGCAAACATCGCGCAGCAGCGTCTCGTGGATTGTGTGCTGATTGCCCCAATCTATATGAGAGCACTGAGCAGATCCCTCACGCTACTGAACCGGAGAGAAAGAGAGAGACGCGGTGGTCGATTACAGTACCCATCCTACGCCGATAATCGGCAATCGAGATTGTCGGGACGATTGCGCTCTGCTTGAGAGCTCATCGACTGTCCGGTGCATGGGCCATCTCGTCGTCGTCGTCGCGTTGTCCGCGTCAGTTGCCTCTATAACATGATAGCTGATTCGGGAACGTCTTCTCGTTTTGATACCCGTGGTATACGACAGCAAACTGTCATTTCTAATAGCCCGTACGACAGGCGATCTGTTGTACGTGTACCTACCAAGAACAAATCAGCGCTCGCTGCCACGCGCTGTGGAAGACCGTGACGACCCAAATTGTCGTATCCTAACGCAAGCACGAACGTGTCGTGTGGCCATCACAGTTGATTTGGACGCCCCACGCTCACTTATGACAGAGCACCACGAGTCGACCACAAGCGATGGAGCCCTCAACATAGTGTCACCAATACAGACACCGAGGGTGTGCTTCCGTGACCCAGTACTTCACCAGCGGTCACAAGTTAACATCAAACAGCTCCTTCGAGCGGCTACTTCGTCGGACATGACTAGTACCACCGCCGTGCTGGCAAGGAAAGCGCTTCGATACAGGAAGATATCGAGTGAAGGCGTCAGTCGAGGCAATCCAATCCACTAGTAGAGAGACAACAGTCGATGTGATGAGTGAGAGGAGAAAGCGACATTCTGCTGTGGTCTCGGAGAATGCTCGACACAGTGTGAAAGCCTCGCACCAGAAGTGACCGAGGGTGAGTTTGGGCTGACTGCTCTTGGCAGGTTGAATTCTCTGGATATGTATGGATACCAGTGCGGTTTGCTTCGCTGAAAACGTGTGATAAGCATCCGTCAACAACCGGATTTCGGCCTCTAGTCGGTCCCAAAAACCTGTTACTTGGTGCAGACGTGGCAGAACGCGAGCACTGCGCAACAGTGTCAATGAGGATGAAAAACAAAGCCACTCCCAGTCGAGGACTACCGCGCTCGTAACCTTCAATTGGGCCGTTGTGCGATTAGCATTGTCGTGGCGCGACAGGGCGACGTGTATACGGCGGCCCGAGGAGCTCACCCTGAGTCGTTCGATAATCACTGGGACGCACAATCCCAGGTGTTCACGGTTGCTACGTAGGCGAATATTCTATAGGCGTTCCAGCCGTGAGGCCCCGACAGAACCGACGAATCATCGAAAGGTCGGGAGCCCTTCGTTATCATTCCGATCTCCACAGCCGTTCAGTCGTCGAACGACCTCTAAACAATAATACCTGGACTGTCGACAACACACGCTCGCCTTACTCAATGCACACTAGGACCTCTGGATTCCGATATAAGCAACCACCGACCGCCTTCCTGACCAGTCTCACCGCCGAACTTTGCGGGAGGAGCGTTGGAGCTGGCGATGTTTTCAAAGGGACGTCGACAGTTACCCAGCGATCACGACCTTTCGAAGTCGATCGTGAAAAATTGTCGAGGCCGCCCCCACGGTCTCATGAAGGGCCGTGTCGCGACAGTCGATCTTTTCACTTGCTCATTCGACAAATCACCACGTGCCAAACACACACCACACACCACACCGCCCTCTTCCACCACACAACAACATGCCCCA
>JAMFLL010000345.1:19357-42738 GCA_027475725.1 Pythium rhizo-oryzae
CGTTGCCCGCTCGGTGTCCGCCCCTGTGCGTAGTGTCGCAGCCGAGACCTCGCCGCGCCGCTTCAAGATCTACTTCCAGGACGACGCTGTCCGCCAGCGATCGCAAGAGACCGTCCAGCAGCTGCTGACCACGGCCGCCTCGGCCGACGGCGCTAGCTCCAACAGCGCGCTGTTGGCGAAGAAGGCGCTCAAGTACCGCAAGGTCTACGACCGCATGGCCGGCGTGGATATTTGTTCGCCGACGTTTGACGCGTCCAAGTTTATGGGCGTGGACTGGTGCAAGACGCACGACCTCAAGGCGCACTGTGCCGGCTCGCAATGATTGCCACCGCTATCTTCAGACAACAACCACGGAGAGACACCCCCATAAAAAAATGGGCTTCTACGAGAAGCTCACAGTATTTAGTCCCTCAAGACAACCATATTCTCAATGCAAATCATTCATACGTATCAGCGTCATCGAACTTTACTTGCCCCGTCTCCGCTCTACTACGGCTCGTTGTCGCTACGGTGTGAGGGATACCTCGAGCGGCATGGATGCCTCGTTCTACCAGGGCTCGCTGGTATTTTACCGAGCGCGTCAATCGAGCGCCTACGTGTTATGCCAACCGTGCAACGCCATATACCTCCCCAGTCAATAGCGGTCCACACCTTATCGCTGATCGCATCCTATCACTCGACTGTGCACAACAGCTCGACTAGGAAGATCCTGACCGACTGAAGGCACGTATATATCTACGCTCAGGCACTTCTCGTACAGCGGCTAACCGCCGGCTCCTCGATGCGTCTTGCACGATCAGCTCCGTCACATGAGGCCGCGCGATCACCTGGTGGGCCCCGGCCACACTCATAACCGTCCTCGTCTAAACGCTCCGCCGCCACTGATTTCGCCTGTCCATGCCGAAACAATCGGGATCTCGCCCAATCCCGTGGATTGTGTTGCACAGCCTGCACAAATGCATAACCCATATCCATCAAAAGACAATTCCGCACAAGCGGAGTCGAATTTGACACTCGGATATCAAATAGCTGCGATAACGGACACGAAAAATTCGTCAATCGCCAAAAATCCCTGGGGCGGTCGATTGAAGCTGATGATGAAGTCTCAAGGACCAAAGATCCCAGTCACCGGTGAATCGATAGTCGTTACGGTGCGCATCTTTCTCTATCTGAGATGAGAAGTGGTGTCGACACTCGAGCTGTTCCCTCCAGCCGTCTCACTCTCACAAACTCAAGTTCGAGCTGCCTCCCATCTCGCCATCCGTCCACCAAGCCATGACCACCAGCCCACTAGACAAGCCGTCGTCCTCACGACGAGACAAGGTCTACTTCCACGACCAAGCGCTCCACGAGCGCTCCCTGGACAACATCCAGCAACTGATGAGCGCGGCGGCCTCTGGTGCCGACACCAGCACAAGTACGATCATTGCGAGGAAAGCGCTCGCGTATCGAAACCTCCTCGGGCCTGAAAACGAGTCTGCCTCCGCGTCAGCTCCTAGTGGGAACAGTGACGGCGAGGAAGGTCTTGTCTCCAGGACGCTGTAATCTGTGGTGCATATGAATGTATATTCGTGTTGCAATACATGCGTTCCCCGGAAAATGTGGTCTGCTCTGATCTCCTCAGTACTATGCGCCCATGATGTCGCTTGAATCCGGCACTGGTCGGCAGTGGGCGTGACCTCGACCATTTGGTAGCTAGTTGGCTCAGAAGCGACGCGTGCGACAAGATCGTCGATTGGTGTTCGATCGTGCGCGACCAAGGTCGTCATGGCAGCGAGCACCCTGAAGCATGCGCGATTATCCGGAGGGGCAACACAGTCATTGCCAGCGAGCGAAGCGACAACCACGGTCTCTCCAGAGCTGCACAGCGTCGGTGGCATATGCGCCAGCACTGTCCCATGGATTATTACTTTCGAGTCGTGAAGCGACGGGGGCACAACACCGTGAGCGTTGGACCGAGCAGGCGGTGTGTTTATTTTTTCCATACCGTAGGAGAAGCGACCCGTGGAACGTAACGTCGCAAATTTTCCTGGGCAGTTCCAGCACATACCTCCAGCAAATGATACAGCCACCACCCCTGGAAAAGCATTCAAGGTGACAAGACCGACAAAGTAACTGCAAAACCAAATACCCCACGGAACGTGCATGATCCGCTTGAAGGTCTCCGCAGCTCCGCCCTTTCGCTCCCGGCGTCAACGGCCCTGGCCAAGAAATCCACTTGCGATACGCTCGACCGGCACGCGACTGGCCACACCGCGTGGCAGCCGCCGCACGTGGAGCCTCACGCCAACTCACGCGACTCGGTCTCATTTCCCTTATTCCCCAACACGCCAAGCCCCACGCAAGTGATCCCAAACAAACACACTCCCCAACCTTCAACATGATCCACGGCACCGCCCCCACCATGGCCATCAGCCCCAAGAGCGCCCACCACACGCACCACACCCTCTCGCAGCCCGAGAGCTCCCCGCGCCGCTTCAAGATCTACTTCCAGGACGACGCCGTCCGCCAGCGCTCGCAGGACGCCGTCCAGCAGCTGCTCACCACCGCCTCGTCCTCCGACGCGTCCAGCACGAGCGCGCTACTGGCCAAGAAGGCGCTCAAGTACCGCAAGGTGTACGACCGCACGACGGGCGTGGACGTGACGTCGCCGGCGTTTGACGCGTCCAAGTTTTTGGGCGTGGACTGGTGCAAGACGCCGAGCCTCAAGGCGCTCTGCGCGCGCTCTCAGTGATGTGGTCGCTGAAACCCGTAAGTGCGAATGGGCTTCTACGAGGAGCTCGAGACTGATAGAACAAAATAGACGATGCGATACTACTCCGTCAAAACAACTACTTCAATCCTACACAACCTTGTGCGCTTAACTTGACGAAGGGAACAACAACTATCGTTGTGAGCTGTCAGTGTGAGCACGTTGAGATGCAACTCAGTCTGGGGATAGCAGGTCCAGTGGTGTGCACGCGTGTTGCTCGCACCGCAAGCCATCAGCGCGAGGGCGACTCCATCACTCGCGAGCGCCATTCCGGGGCGACAAGGAGGGTACAGTGTACCTCGCAGAGCAATCGCGCCCATACATTGTAGTCGCTTTCCGCAATTGCTGGAGAGTCCTCTGTGGTCGCGCTGAGGCATACTGTACGCACTACGTTGTTTGGTACCGACGGCTTCGGAGTCCAAACACGCAAGTGGTCTGGACAGACGCGTTCCAGGGAACTGCATTACCTCATACATCTCCTTGTCACATATCAATCATATTTTGGAACCATATTCAAATCATACATCAAACGCAATACCCTTTGAATACGTTTGGTTGGAAGACCGCAAGACCCTGTCGCCCTCATCGTAAACGCCGCTTGAGCGTGTTCAAGTCGCCCGTGGCGCTCATCACTGTACTGCTCCCTCTCCCTTCTCCCCTCGCAAGCACGACCCCCCACAGTCGCTCGGATTGCCCACCTTGGGAGGCAGCCGCCAGGCAAACGGCTCCGCGTCTGGCTGGGAAACACCACGACCACACCGATTGGGGGCGTCCCCCCACGCACGCACCTGCTTCCATCTCCTGTCGCCACACCAGGCGACCCGTCTCCTGTCTCCTCCTCCTGCCCGTCACGTTGAACTCTCGCGAAAAGCAACGCTGGGTACGGGTACGACCGTCGTCCTGGCCTATGGCCTCGGAGGTCATGACGGACTCGCGGGACTGATGTGAGCCACTGCCGTGAGAGCATCATGCCGGGGAGAGAGCCATGGGCGTTTACTGCCGTACCTACAACATATCGGAGACCGTGCCGGAAACCCACACACTGCGGGGAAACGGAGACCGCCGGCAGCGACAGGGCCCGCCGTGAAAATCGCCCGCTGCCCTCTCGCAGGGATTGCTTTGGTGGGGTCGCTTCCGTCGATTTTAGAGCGGAACCATGTCGCAACGGGACGGTGGGAAGGCCCCGGAGGGAGGAGGCCAGCCTATTTTTTTCACGGACGGTTCGAAAACCACGAGGTTTGGTTCCGTGGAAGCACCTCTCACAACGCATACTTGAACACGCGACGCGCCCATCCACATCTTACCCTGTCTGCAGACCATGCTCATCCACCTCGACAAACAAATACCCTGTTTACCACAGTTCCCATATCTGACCAGTCTCCTCGCGCCCTGGTCGCCCGCAGCGGCGTAAACGCGACTTCGAAAAAACCTGGGCGTGATACTCCGCGGCGTGGTGGCCTGTGCGACCTGCCGCTGTCGCTTCCCGTTGTTCGCTCACTCACTCGCAACAACGACGCCCGAGCTCGGAGGTCTGCCCACTCGAGCTAACTCACTCCGCAACACGTCAAGCCCCACGCAAGTGATCCCAAACAAACACACTCCCCAACCTTCAACATGATCCACGGCACCGCCCCCACCATGGCCATCAGCCCCAAGAACGCCCACCACTCCCTAGAGAGCTCTCCGCGCCGCTTCAAGATCTACTTCCAGGACGACGCTGTGCGCCAGCGCTCCGAAGAGACCGTCCAGCAGCTGCTCACCACCGCCTCGTCCTCCGACGCGTCCAGCACGAGCGCGCTACTGGCCAAGAAGGCGCTCAAGTACCGCAAGGTGTACGACCGCATGACGGGCGTGGACGTGACGTCGCCGGCGTTCGACGCGTCCAAGTTTTTGGGCGTGGACTGGTGCAAGACGCCGAGCCTCAAGGCGCACTGCGCTCGCTCCCACTAAACCCACGGCCCCGCCCGCGCACCCAAACAACCAGATACCGATGAGCTTCTACGAGGAGCTCGAGAATAGCCGAAATACCCCTGTACAATACAATGCGAATGGATGACCGCCTTCATCTCCTGAGCGCTTGGTGTTCCTCCCATGTTCGTACAGCGCCATGCACTACGCTTATACTAGGGCCCCAAGCCCAACACAGACCGTGCGGAATGCGCCTATCAGGACCAAGTTCTCACCCACGGTCTCTAATAAAAACGAACGGTCGGCGAACCGGCGAGACCTTGGTTTACAAAAGAGAGGGAGCACGCACGTCCTAGTCTAGGGCGGCCGTTCAACGAACTGGCCACTCGGCGGCCCCTTGACTCCCAAAGCCCTCGGTTACAAGTGCTGCATCTTGATTGCCGGGCTCTTCAAGGCGCTGTATCTGTGAGGAGCCCAACTCCAAAGGGTTCATCATAACGCCCCCACATCGTGGTCTCCTCTCCAAAGCGAGGGGGTCGCCTTTGGTCTCGCCCCGGAGTTCCTCACAGAGCCCCCTCCTCCTCCTCCTCCTCCTCCTCCTCCGTTATCGACAACCCGTTTGATCCCAACACAGTCGGTAGGTGCGGACGCCCCTTATTCAGGGCTTGTTCGGCTAATGTTAGCATTCCATTGAGTGAAGGAGGAGGTGGGCCAAGAGCGAGTGGACAGCGAGACTCTTCACGCGAGCCACCACCACACCAGCGTTGATGTCGACCCCTAGAGGCAGACGATCCACAACGCCCTGGCGGCCCAAGGAACGCAGTGTCGACGCCCGCAGCCGCGCGCGGCGGGAGCGAGTGTACCAAATCGGCCACGCCGCGCCCCTTGATAAAATGAGCCCGCTCCATGGGACCACACATCCACCTCACAAGAGACGCTGGGCCGTTTCCTTCAAACGCCTATCTAATCTAATATCCTTCTTTATGCTTCGTATGGCTGTCAAATCCCGAGAACATTGTAATGTATTGAATGCTAACTGACTGCAGACCTCTAAAACCGAATGTTATGTTGAAGTGAGGGTGAGGAGAGGTTGAAGAATCTCGATGTTGAGTGTGAGGAGACAGCAGAAAAACACGCTACCGCTGGCGGGTTGACCAAATCTTTTCAGGCCCTCGCCTTTCGTACAGTAGTACTGAAGAAGTTTGGCGAGCTGGCTGCCTCGCGCCAAGTCCGAATGGCCATTCCCACCGCGCTCCTGGATCGACTTCTTATTCTGCCGTGCCAGAGCTCACTTCGCAAAACGTGGCTTCGCGCACAGCCGGACCCGCTATCTCCATTTTCCGCTCTTCTTTCCTCGCTCGAACACCCACGACGCTCGACTGGCCCCACGGAGCCATGACCAACCACGCCTCGCTGTCCCCCAGCGACTCGCGCAAGCGGATCACCATCTATTTCCAGGACGAGGCCGTGCGCCAGCGCTCGCAGCAGGCCGTGCGGCAGCTGCTGCTCGCGGCCGCAGCCACCAGCGACGGCGACGCCAGCGTCCCCACCGGCACGAGCGCGCTGCTGGCCAAGAAGGCGCTCAAGTACCGCAAAGTCTTCGACCGCATGACCGATGTGGACGTCACGTCGCCGGCCTTTGACGCGTCCAAGTTCTTAGGTGTGGACTGGTGCCATACACCGAGCCTCAAGGCGCACTGCGCGCGCGTCCAGTGAGACCAACCGTCTGGATAGATAGATAGATTAGAGCCTTACTTTAACGCCGTGTCGAATCGAATGGGGAATGTTGCGCTCCTACGAGGAGCCATTGTACGCACATGCATATGCTCACACTGTTGATGCCATTCCTTTCGTGTTCATCGGGCTTCCTTCTAGTATAGAGTAGTAGGGAGCGGGTACGAAACGACGCACTTGCGAACGCGAAAAGCTGAAACGGACCGCCCAGCGGATCCGTCAACACCTCCGCGCGCCACTAGCATGGAGCGGCGACTGACCTCGAGCCGCGTGTCGACGGCGCGGCGGCCCACCGAGGCCTCCAAGTCACTGTCGGTCGGTAAGGACAAGTCGCTCTCAGCGGTCTCACTCACCAAGCGCACGGTGCGTGTAGCCTTTGGATCTGATGGTGTCCTGGAGCCCGTCTCACAATGCAAAACACTGTAGAATTCGCTGGTGTACGACGTCGAAGCGATCAAGACCAACCTCAAGGGCCTCGAGGAGCAAGGACGGGAGATCGAACAGCAGGAGCAAACGGTCCAGGCGCTGAGCGACAAGGTGAGCTCCGAATCTCTAAAAGTGAGCGTGGCGTCCGTCTAACGTTTGTGTTAATGACGCTGAGGCTAGGTCGCAGCTCTCCAGCAGGCTTTCGAGTCGCTCTCCGACGTTTGTATCTATGTCGGTACGTGCCGTTAGCGTGTGACTGTGTCAGTTCTCGTCCCAACGGATCGTTCTCTTCAGAGGATTCGCAAAAGCGCATGAACAACGCAGTTGACAACCTTCAGCAGCGCGTCGCGGGGCTGGAAAAATCGATCGCGACGCTCCAGGCGCACGCATCCAAGGCCGACACGAAGCGCAAGCAGTACCAGGACACGAGCGAGCGCCGATTCTCCGACTTCCAGGAAGCTTTCTCCAAGCTCGCCATCAGTGTGTACGAAACGCAGGCCGACTTGGGTCGCGTGAAGAACAGTGCCGACGATCTGATGATGCGCGAGCGAGAAGCGATGCACCTGACGCAGTCGCTCCAGGCAACCCAGGAGCAGGCCAGCGACTGGCTCCAGAAGCTCAAAACCGAGACCTCGCAGCTCTCGACCGAGTTATTCACGCTCAAGGAACACACGGGCGCGACTACCATATCGCTTGCGAGCGACGTTCAAGTTCTGGCGAAGGAGTGCTCGGCTGTGCGATCCACAATGGTGCAACAGCATGCGCAGTGGCTCCACAAGGTCGAGGCGCTGCGCGAGGCGATGGACCGGCAGAGCAAAATCGAGAAGGCGCAGGTCACGCAGCGGTTGGACGCGCTAGGCGAGACCGTCGCCACGCACGAGCAGCGCACGAAAGACTCACTAAGCACACTCCTGAAGAATCACGCACGCATCCGAGAGGCCGTGGACGAGAGCATGGCAATCTGTTCGAGTGAGATCAAGATCCTGAGTCAGGAAGCCAAGGCCGTTCAGGACGACCACCGCGGCAAACTCGAGGAACTCGTGCAGCAACTTGCGCAGCAAAGCCTGGACGCCTCTCAAAAGTACGAGACATTGCGCTGCAGCGTGCGATCGATGGCGATTCAGTTAGACGTGACAGTTTAGAGGATTTAAGAAATGCAATGGCCTTCAGCTCCTGTAGCTGACCAGACGATATGCTTTAAACGTAGAGCGCATAGTTGTCGGACGCCACGGGAGCCGAGCGCGTCTCGGGGGCCTGGTACTTGTTCCTGTACTTGTCCTTGAGGTCCGCATACTTGGTCGAGATGTCCTATACATCACACTCTCATCAGTTTGGACTCAACCGCACATCCACAGATCAATCCATGAACGCACCTGTTCCTTCTTGACCGTAAGCAGGCTGTCGTCGAGGTCGCGCAGCGCGCCCAGGCTGCGGTAGTGGTACTTGCGGCGCTCGCGCGCGCGGCTGTACTCGCTGCTGCAGCAGAAGCGGAACACCTCCATCGCAAACAGCGCGAGCAGCAAGTACGCCGGCAGGAACTTGCTGTTTTCGAAGCGGCGCAGCTGGTCGTCGCTGCAGCACAGAAACCCAAGGTACGAAGTCAGCGACCCACAGTCCATACCGCAAAAGGGGATATCCAAAGCGCACGTGAGATGGAGTTGTTGCTGGTGGTCGCGCAGGAATTGGTTGATCGCGTCGCCCTGCGTGAGGATCACGACCGCGAGCGCGAGCTCCAGCAGCGCGAGCAGGATGAACAGGTGCTGTGAGAGCGAGAGGCACGTGCCGCAGCTGCGCCAGGACGCGCCACACCAGCTCATGGCCGCCACGAACACCATGAAGCCGCCGAGCGCGAGGATTGGCCCGTACAGCCAGTCGGGCGCGAACCCATTGACGCCTGCCAGGAGGAAAGTGAGACGGATTGTCCTTCGGTGCATTCTGTAGAGAGAGACGGAGGGATAGAAGAACGCACCGAGGTATAAGGCGTAGACGGTGAGCACGACGCCGCAGACGATGTCGACGCCGTTGAAGAGGAAGAGCGCGCTGCCGGCGCAGAACTCGGCGAGCGAGTCCCCCATGGTGATCCAGTATTGCTAAGTGAGCTACTCGCCCCAACGCGAACAGCTCGAAAAAGCGAGAAGCTTGTATCGTACAACAGAGGAACCAACGACTTCAAATATCATTCAGTAGAGGTATGTGTTTCTTCACCCACATCCATTTTGATTCGAAAAGCGCTTTTTATACAGTGAACAACCATTCCTGGACTAGATCAGCATTCATTCCGTCATGTACAAAGCGCTTTTTTAGGAAGAAAGACTGTGTTTGGAGCTCTTCAACTGGGACAATCTCAATACATTGTGATACAGGAGTCCTGCAGCAGGACACGGATGGGTGGCGCGATGGTTCTTCTTCCTCTAGGCGCTCGAGGCCGCGGACTTGAGCGGGTTGCGCGTCCAGCGCATCACGAGCGGGTCTTTGGGTGCGAGATCGACGGACAGAACGTGCTCCATGTTGTTGGGCTGCGCCAGCTCGAAGCGGTACCGCTTGACGAGGTTCGCCACGAGGATGCGCAACTCAAGCAGCGCGAGCCGCATGCCGATGCACACGCGCGCGCCGACGCCGAACGTGAGGAACTTGTTGGCTGGGTGGACGATGAGCTCATCGGTTTTGGGGTTGATCCAGCGCTCGGGCTTGAACTCCGCGGCGTCTTCACCCCAGACTGTGGGCAAGCGAGCAACCGTATACGTCGGAAGGTAAAACATATCTCCCTTCTTGACCGGGATCGAACCGCCGATGACCGTGTCAGCGTCGGCGATGCGCGAGTTTAGCGGCAGGGCCGGGTACAGGCGCAGCGTCTCCTTAATTATGGCCTCGAGGTACACGAGCTTGGCGATCTGGTCGCTCGTCACATACGAGTCGTCGTCGGCATTGGGCAGCTTCGCCGCCATCTCGTCGCGCAGCTTCTTCTCCACCTCGGGGTGCTTCATAAGCGCCAAGAAGAACCACACAAGTGAGGTTGCTGATGTGCCGTGCGCACCAATCACGAGCGAGAGGATTAACTCCGGCAGGTCCTCGGCACTCAATCCGTCCTTGTCCTCGTTTACTTGCTCAATGAACAGCTCGACAAGACTTTTCCCGTTTGAGTCCGTCGTCGTCGATGCATCGCCCGACACGGTTTGGCGCGCCGACATCGCCGCCACACTGTCGTGAAAAGCCTTGCTCACCCACTCGCGCGACGCACGCATGCTCTTCGCGATCTTGCGCTCTGGACCAATGTTGAGCCAGCGCTCGAGCTTCCACCAGAACGTTGGCAGCATGCCGCGACGCATCACAATAGGCGCGCCCTCGCGGATCGCTTGCTCGAGCACGTGGGTCTCACCGGTACCGATGACCTTCATGTTGATGCCGAGAGCGAGCTCAGCAAACGTCTGCATCGCGAACTCCTGGAAGAGCGGCATCATCTCTAGGGGCGTACCGCTTGCCGCGGCGCGATCGATGACCTCCGAGAGTTGCCCCACGTTCTTGCGCATCTGGACTGTCATGCACGTGCGTAGCGCGCGATTCGTGAAGAACTTGACCGTCGCCTTGCGCTGGTGGTACCAGCGCTCGCCGTCGGCCGCGATGAACGAATCGCCGAGCAGATCCTTGTATAGCTCGTTGGTGGCCTTGCCCCGGGTGAACAAGTCAGCCTGACTGAGCACCTCCTCGATGATCTCGGGGATCGTCAGTACCGTAGTCGTCCCCAAGACGCCGGGCAGGTAGAACTGCCAGGGCTCCCCGTTGAAGCGCAGGCTCGTCTCGTAGAGCCACTCATGGAGCCGCGGCGAATTGCGCCCCATCTCTGGGAGATCACCGAGCAGGAACCCGCGGCTCTCAAGCGTGTGGATCTTGATGGCGGTGGCGTTGGGCGGAAGCGGAGGTGTCGCTTTGCGGGATTTCGAGAGCAGCACGATGAAAGTCAGCGCGAGCGCGCCGCTCACGGCCGTGGCCAACGCTAACGTGGGGTCTTCGAGTACATCGGACGGGGAGAACACACGCATTTTCGGTGGAGCTGCCGATCGCAGTGGCGGTTCGAGTGCAAAGAAGAGCGGAAATGAGCTGCTGGAGGCAGAGGGCAGCTCCAGATCACGTACACAGCACACACTGCTGCGAGCTACACCCCTGGACCCACGGCCCCTACCACGGTCACTGGCTGCGCCTCCTCTCCATCGCTGCCATCATCGTCGCTTTGGCCACCTGCGGCGGCGGTCCGATCTCACGGGAGGAGTTCCGTGTTTTCGATGGTCTCACTCGTGGCTACCACTGTGCCCGAAGAAGGTTATATTATAGAGGAAATAATCAAATAGAGTTCTCAAGATGCTAGTATTTCCACATGCTATCATATAAAGATAAAGGGTATCAGTCCCCAGAAGCGGTCACGAGGAGCTCCAGATTCTCACGCGATATCCACGGATCTCGTGAGTGAACCCAGGTCTACCGTCCAGGCGGTCTGGGCCGGGCCCGCGTTCGGCAATCCTTCCCGGCCTCGACGGCAAGGCCTGAGTTCCCGCCGTGGATGAGTTTACGCACCTAGCATTTTCGCACCTACTGTCCGGTGAGCTCCCCACCGACACGGAGGTCACCCAGCACGATACCCTACAACAGAGGCATCACGAATATCGTACAACGAAGGAAACTGATATCTAAATAGCGTGCGTTTGTTACGAACTGACTTCTAAAAAGCGTTTGTTATGTTTTATAAAGCGCTTTTTTCAAAATGAAACGCTGGATGTGGATGTGGGAGGAGCACTTCAAATGGGACAATCTCAATACACTACGATGGGGGAACAAGGGGACGTTGCGACGACGTACGGTGCGCTTCTTCTAGGCGTTCGAGGTTGCGCGCTTGAGCGGGTTGCGCGTCCAGCGCATCACGAGCGGGTCCTTCGGGATCAGCTCCGTTGATAGAACGTGCTCCATGCTGTTCGGCTGCGCCAGCTCGAAGCGGTACCGCTTAACGAGGTTCGCCACGACGATCCGCAGCTCCAGCATCGCGAGCCGCATGCCGATGCACACGCGCGCGCCCATGCTGAACGTGAGGAACTTGGTGGTCGAATGAGCAATCAGCTCGCCGGTCTCTGGGTTGATCCAGCGCTCGGGCTTGAACTCCGCGGCATCTTCGCCCCAAACCGTCGGCAAGCGCGCGATCGTGTAGGGCGAGATGAAGAAGTTGTCGCCCTTTTTGACCGGGATCGAGCCTCCGATGACCGTGTCAGCGTCGGCGATGCGCTGGTTCAGAGGCAGCGCCGGGTACAATCGTAGCGTCTCCTTAATCGTGGCCTCGAGGTACACGAGCTTGGTGATCTGGTCGCTCGTCACATACGAGTCGTCGTCGGCGTTGGGCAGCTTCGCCGCCATCTCCTCGCGCAGCTTCTTCTCCACCTCCGGGTATTTCTTGAGCACCAAGAAGTACCACACGAGCGAGGTCGCCGACGTGCCGCGTGCACCGATCACGAGCGAGAGGATCACCTCCGGTAGGTCCTCGGCGCTTAGCCCATCCTTGTCCTCGCTCACCTGCTCAATGAACAGCTCGACAAGACTCTTCTCGACCGAATCGGATGCCACTGGCGCAGCGCCCGAGGCGGCCTGCTCCTTGTGACGCGCCGACATCGCCGCCACGCTGTCGTTGAACGACTTGTTGAGCCACTCGCGCGACGCGCGCATGCTCTCGGCGATCTTGCGCTCCGGACCGATGTTGAGCCAACGCTCGAGCTTCCACCAGAACGCCGGCACCGTGCCGCGGCGCATCACCACAGGCGAGCCCTCGCGGATCGCGCGCTCGAACACGTGGGTCTCACCCGTACCGATAATGTTCATGTTAATGCCAAGCGCAAGCTCGGCAAACGTCTGCATCGCGAACTCCTGGAAGAGCGGCATCATCTCCAGCGGCGTGCCGCTTGCCACGGCGCGGTCGATGACCTCGGAGAGCTGACCGACGTTCTTGCGCATGTGGACGGTCATGCACATGCGGAGTGCGCGCTCCGAGAAGAACTTGGCGGTGGCTTTCCGCTGGTGGTACCAGCGCTCGCCGTCGGCCGCGATGAACGACTTGCCCAGCAGGTCCTCGACAATGTCGTTGGTGGCCTTGCCCCGGATGAACAAGTCGGACTGTGTGCTCAGGATCTCTTCGATGAGCTCGGGCTTTGTGAGCACCGTGGTATTCATGATGCCCGGCAGGTAGAACTGCCACGGCTCGCCGCGGAAGCGCATGCTCGTCTCGTAGAGCCACTCGTGGAGCCGCAGCGAGTTGCGGCCCATCTCTGGGAGGTCGCCCAGCAAGAACCCGCGATTCTCGAGCGTGTGGACCTTGATCGCGGCGCCTTCGCCCTTGGGCGCCGGCAACGGCGCCGCCTTGCGCGATCGCGAGAGCAGCGCGATGATCGTGAGCGCGAGCGCGCCGCCCACGGTTGTGAGCAGCGCCAGCGTGGCCTCGTCCGCCAAGTCGAACGGGGCGAACACGCGCATGGCAGGTGGCGGTGTCAGGCTACGGTGCCGACGGCGCGTGCGCGTGGCGACCAGATCGGGAATGACCTGCTGCGGCCCCGGGCGCCGGGTCACGCACACACAAGGCCGTAGGCCTATGCGCCATGCCGGGGACCACGGTCACGGCCGCCGGGGCCTTCCCTTCTCCGCCCGCAGCATCATCATCTCGTGGACCAACCGCAGCGGTCTGTTCCCGCCGGACGAGGCGCCAAGGCTGCGGGAGAAGTTCCCGCGCCCCGGACGGTCTCTGCTCGCACATGGCTACTACTGTCTGGGACGAGGAGATCGTCATATGCATTGTGGGAGGTTTCCAGTATATGGAGTGGCTTATTAGCGTTAAACATATCTATACGGCTGAGATCGAAGATCGGTTATAAGAGGATATGGAAGTCTGGTGAAGAAGCAGATGCACCGGATTTGCCGGCGATGGCTGCTTGCCTATCCCGGCCTGGATTCTCGCTGAGGATGCGTTCAAGGCGCCGCATCTCTCAAGTCAGACTCACGGTGATAACACAGCCCACGCAACAACGCTTCTGTAGCCGGTGGGTCACTTGTACAATTCGAACCGTGGATGCGGCCATCTCACATGGCGATCTTGATGTGGTTTTGGTCCGGAAAATCCAGGCGCTTCGTCGCGCTCGCCAGCGCGTCTCTGCGCTTCCACGAGAACGCCATGGTGGCACCGCCCACGGCAGCTCGCGGACGGAACCGCTCGGGCAGAAGGGGCTTCTGCCACGTGTCGGATCTCGGATCTCGGCGTGCGTGACACGGCAAATCAGAGCCGCTCGGCTGCTGCCCCCATCCCCACACGCGCGGGCGGATCCCCCGCGAAGAAAGGTGGTGGTGGCCCCCAAGCCATTCGCACCACCCAGCCATGATACCCGTCCCGTTGGCTCAGTTCGGCACGCTGCTGCGGGGAGATCGAGGAGGCTGTGCGAGTGTGGTCCGAAAGTTCATTGACAGTGAGTACACAGGATTCCGCGTCGCGTAGGATGGTCCGGGGTGTATGATTGTGTGTGCTGCGGCGTCGTTTCAAGATCGCTTCCGCTCTCACTCTGCTACAGTTTCTCTCTACCGGCTCTTCTTCGCGCCGATCGCACTCTTCTTGCCATCCTTGAGCTCCTGCAGGCGGAAGAACGCGACCAGGCCCTTGCGGTCCAGCAGCACCTTGCCTGCGTTGCCCTGCGCGTCGATGCGCGGCAGCCGGTCCACCTCGGCGCCGGCCTGGAACAGCACGAGCGTCGGCAGCTGCGACGACGTGGTGGATACGTCGATCTGGTGCTCCTGCGCGAGCTCCGGGTACCGCGCGAGGTCCACTTTGCCGAAGCGCAGCGTCTCCGAGCCGAACGCGAGCGAGAGCTCGGCGATGAGCGGGTCGTGGTGCAGGCAGTGGTCGCTCCAGTCGGCGTAGAAGTACACGAGCCACGAGACGTTCTTTTTGCCGCCGCCGTTCAGCGGCTTGGTGCCACCGAGGCGCTTGACCTGCTGCTCCATGGTCGCCGGGTTCAGCGCCGTGATGTTCTCCGGGCCGGCGTACTTGGGGTGGCTCACGGCGATGAAGAGGACTGGAGACACGCGATGTGTTAGGACCCCAAAGAGACGCAGAGAGAGAGAAAGGAGCGTCACACGCACTGGCGCAGTACACGACCATCCAGCCGAGCACGCGGCGGTCCATGTAGTAGAGCGCGGCGAGCACGCCGACCTTGACGTACGTGAGCAGCATCGCCACGCGGCCGTCGAGCGTCGCCTTCTTGCGGTAGTTGATCGCGAACATGACCACCACGAGCACCATGACCTCTTGTTCCTATACAAAGGGCGGCGTTTGGGTCAGCGGTCATCCATCGACCGCGAGAGACGGCGCCAACGCACCCGCGGGATGTTGAGGAAGCCCTCGCGCTCCTCCATGGCCGGCGTCCAGAAGAAGTGGCGCAGCGCCGCGTACGCGAGCGGCACCGTCAGGTTGAGCGCGTAGTACGGCGCCAGGAAGCGCGTCAGCGGCACGCGCGCCGCCGCCCGCGCCATGTCGCTCATGGCTGGAAGGATACCTGGCGTGGAATTTGCGGAGACCGTGGGGCACTGGACGCGTACGGTACCTAGTCACAATCGCGGAGGGAGGCGGCGATTCATTTTTGAATTGCGAGAAGTGGCTACATCCCGACACACGACGAGCCGCGATAAGAACCGACCTCATGGTCTCCGATACTACGAAGTACATGAGCAAACACTGCGTGTGGTGTTTCTCGTATAAATACCCCCCGCCCGCGTGTCTTGTCCCTCGTTGGCTTTCTATTTATTAATGACGCCTGCGCTGCGCTGTAAACGCTCTCGCCGAGTGCCCGGGAGGCCGCCACGCCGCCGTCACGCGGGGCAGCTCACCATCCATCCCGAGCCCACGAGAGGCATTGCGTCGCGCGTGCCGCTATCTCTACTGCTCCCGCTTGCGCCATGCCGCTCGCGATCCGCGCGTGCACCGAGGCGGATGCCGCGGCCGTGGACGCGCTCCAGTGGCCCGAGCCGCCCGACCGCCGCCGGCTCTTCGGGCTGCTCCACACGGGCGCGCTGATCGAGACGTGCTTCCTCTCGCTCTGCGTCGTCGAGTCGGGCTCGGGCCGCGTCGTGGGCTTCGCGGCGTTCGACAACCAAGTGCCCGCGGGGCTCGCCAAGTGGCCCGAGGCCACCGAGTACCTCAAGAAGCGTGTGCTCTTCGGGCGCGCCAACGGCTGCGTGCTGCTCTCGGCGTTCAGCCAGGACCCGACCGTGGCGCACTCGTGGATCGTCGCCGAGCTCTGCCACTACCTCTTCAGCGCGCACGCCGAGATCGGCGGCATCCTGCTGCCCGTGCCCGTGGGCGTGGAGCTCGAGGAGGTCGGGCTCTTCCACCAGTCGTTCTCGTGCTTCGACTCGATCTCGCTCTCCACGGGCGCGGTTCTCCGCTTCTACCGCGCCGTGCGCGTCGACTACACGCCCGCGGTGTACGTACGCCAGGCCGACTCGCGCGACACGCGCGCGCTCCAGCCGATCGTCGAGATCCAGCAGATGCAGTCGCGGCTCGAGGACGGCGCGTCCTACCACGCGTGGTTCAACGGCGCGACGCTCGCGCAGACCGTGAGCGCGCAGGGCGACCACCACGCGTGCTACGCGGCCTACTCACTCACCAAGCGCGCGCCCGCGGGGCTGCTCGCGTGCACGGACGCGTTCCAGGGCGAGCGCGTGGGCGACTACGCCAAGCTCTTCTCGGAGCTCTACCGCTCACACGTCGTCGCGCCGCAGCTCGCGTCGTTGTCTGCGTCGCCGCACGCGCCGCTGGCGGACGCCGGCAACCGCTCGTCCTCGTCGCTGAACCTCTCGCCGTCTGGCCCGCCCAAGATCGTGCTCTGCGGTCCCACGGGCGCCGGCAAGGGCACGCAGAGCCAGGCGCTCGTGGAAGAGTTCGGGCTCGTGCACTTGTCCTCGGGCAACATGCTGCGGTGGCACATAGACCAGGGCACGGCGCTCGGGCTGCAGGCGCAGAACTACCTCGACAGCGGCGAGCTCGTGCCGGACGAGCTCATGCTCGACATGGTACTCAAGCGGCTCAACGACGAGGACTGCCGCACGCGCGGCTGGGTGCTCGACGGCTTCCCGCGCACCGAGATGCAGGCGCGCGTGATGGTCGCGCAGGGCGTCGTGCCCGACCTCGTGGCCGTGATCAGCCTCGCGGACGACGACGTGCTCGCGCGGCTCTGCCGGCGGCGGCTCGACCCGGAGACCGGCCGCCTGTACCACCTGGACTCGGACCCGCCGCCGCCCGAGCGCGCGGACCACGTCGTGCAGCGGCTCGAGGACCGCGAGGACCACGTGCGGCGCCGCCTCGCGGCCTACCACGCGCACTTTGAGCCCATCTTCCAGGTCTTTATGAAGAACGTGGAGCTCACGTACGTGGACGCGGCGCGCACCAAGGAGGGGATCACGCGGCGGCTCGTGCGCGACGTGTACAACGCCAAGAAGATGCGGCGGCCCATCCGCCTGCGCCACGTGCCCAAGCTCGTGATCGCCGGCCCGCCCGCCGGCGGCAAGGGCACGCAGTGCGAGTGGATCGTGCGCGCGTTCAACGTCGTCCATCTGTCCACGGGCGACATGCTGCGCGCGGCAATCGCGGACCGCGCGCCGCTGGGCATGCAGGCCAAGCACTTTATGGACGCCGGGCAGCTCGTGCCGGACGAGCTCATCATCGATCTCATTCTGGACCGGCTCGAAAAACCGGACTGCGTCAAGCGCGGCTGGCTGCTGGACGGCTTCCCGCGCACGCGCGCGCAAGCCACGGCAATGCTGGCCAAGGGCATCGTGCCGGACGCGATGCTGGTGCTGGACGTGCCCGATGAGGACATTGTGCAGCGCATCTCGGGGCGCGTGCTGGATCCGGAGACCGGCAAGACGTACCACCGCACGTTCAACGCGCCGCCGACGCCCGAGATCGCGCAGCGCTGCATCCAGCGCAGCGACGACACGGAGGAGACCGTCCGCGTGCGGCTCAAGGCGTACCACGACAACTGCGACGAGGTGCGCGCGGCGTTCCAGGGCGCGTGCGAGGTCGCGGTCGCGGACGGCACCAAGCCCATCGAGGTCATCGCCGAGCAGTTCTTCGAGACCATCGAGACGTGCCTGCTGCGCAACAACGCGTTCATCGTGACCATGTTCGCCATGAGCCCGGACCACGCGGTGCGCGCGCAGCTGCTGCTCACCAAAGGTACGCTCCTGTTTTCTGTTACGCTATCTCACTATCCGGTTCTAGCACTCATTGAAGGGATGATGGTAACAACGCGTAGCCTTCCACGACTTTGCGAGCAAGGACGTGCTGCTGCTGGCGCTGCCCGAGGGCTGCCAACGGCCCGTGCTGGCCACGGGCTTCCGCTCGGTGCGCGTGGACCCGCGCGTGTCGTCGATCCACCGCATCCAGATGCAGCAGCGCCGCAACAGCCAGGCCGCGGCGCTCGCGGCTGGTGCTGGTGGCCACGGCGCCGGCGCGGGTACAGGAGCAGCAGCTGGAGCAACCTCAGGGGGGAGCGAGGCGCGCTCGGGGCTCAGTCGCATGAGCTCGTGGGCGTCCACGGGCAAGAAGACCGCGCCGGGGCCGGTGGCGCTCGCGGCGGCGGGAAAGAGCAGCCGCCGGCAGCTCGTGCTGTACGCGTTCCACCGCGACGAGCTGCCGTTCCTGAGCTTCTCGGGTAGCGAGCTGCTCGCGGTCGACGACTTTGACCACGGCCATCAGCACGACGATGAGGCCGGCGACGTCGTCGCGGAGCTGGGCGGTGAAGGCGCAGGTGGCGACGGCGACGGTGAGGTGCGGTCGGCCGAGAACAGCAACCTCGTGGTCGTCAAGGGGCTCGGCTTCTTCGGGCTCTCCCGGAGCGTCCGCGCCTGGACGCAGCGCAAGTTCTTTGGCGGCGGCCGTAAAAAGAAAGCCTCCAGCAGCCGCAAGTCGGACAAGTCCAAGCAGAGCGAGCGCACATGAAGATGATCTCGATATGATCAGCAGAGAAATTGTATAGCCAGCCCCACATCATATTACGGTCGCATCTCTTTCCCGCAGATGGGTTCAGTCTCTTTTCTTTGTAGCGTAATATCGGAGACCGTGAGGTCGGGCGTATAAATACTCGCTCTTCCGTGCTCCATGGGAAACGTCGTGAGCCGCTCGGCCGGCGGCGGCTCGTGCTGCTGGTGCGGAACAACAGTCGACGCCGTGGAAACGCCGCGTCCCCCGCCGAGCCACAGCCACGAGGAGCCCACCATGAGCGGCGCCTACGCCGTGCGCCGCGCGGCCGACGCCGACCAGCGCGACGTCCAGGACGCGCTCGACCTGCCCGACGCGGCCACGCGCAAGCGCTTCTTCGGCGCGCGCGCCGGCACGCAGCTCGGCGCGCTGATCGAGACGGCCGAGCTCGCGCTCACGGCCACGGACGCGCACCGCGCGGACCGCGTGCTGGGCTTCTGCGCGCTCGACGACCGGCCGCCGCCGCTCAGCGACGAGGTCGCGGACCGCCCCGAGGCCTTCCGCGCGTACCTGCGCGCCAAGTTCGAGCTGCCGCGGCCCTCGACCTGGCTCTTCCTCGCGTTTCTTGCGCTCAAGCAGTCCTCTTCCGCGAGCGGCGCCGTGCTGCGGCAGCTGCTCCACGCTGCCTACACGGCGCTGCCGCACCGCGCGTGCGTGCTGCTCGTGCTGCCGCTCTCGGTGGAGCTCGAGAGCGACCCGAGCGGGCTCCACAAGTTCTTCGAGCGCGTGGCGCCCAAGCCCTCGACCGGCGCGCTCGCCGGGCCGCTCGACGGCGCGTTCGCCGAGTTCGCCGTGTACCAGTCGCGCGCCGCCGACCTGCTGCCGAGCGTCCACGTGCGCCGCGCGCGCGTCGAGGACCACGACGACCTCGAGCCGATCCTGAACGCGCACAACGCGTCGGTCGCGCGCCAGTTCGGCGACTACTTCCTCGCCGAGCTCATCAAGGACCAGGACGCGCACAACGTGTGCCTCGTGGCCGAGGCCGCGGCGTGCGCTTCCTCGCATCTAAAGTACGCGGCCGACGTCGCGGGCCGCGCGGTCGGCGTGCTCGCGATCTCGGACGAGATCCACGTCGCGCCGCTCCAGCAGAGCTTCGAGCTCGACGCGTACAACAACCTGGCCAAGAGCGCGGCCCTTGGAAATCCGCTGGACGGCGTCCCGGCCACGCTCAGTGTGGCGCCCAAGATCGTGATCGCCGGCCCTCCCGCCGGCGGCAAAGGCACGCAGTGCGAGCTGCTCGTGCAGGCGTTCGGCGTGGTCCACCTGTCCACGGGGGACATGCTGCGCGCGAGCATCCAGGCCGGCGCGGCGCTCGGACTGAAGGCCCAAGCGTTCATGGACGCCGGCGAGCTCGTGCCGGACGCGCTGATCGTGGACGTGGTGCTCGCGCGGCTCGCGGAGCGCGACTGCGTGGCCCGAGGCTGGCTGCTGGACGGCTTCCCGCGCACGGCCGCGCAGGCGCAGGCCATGGTGCGGCTCGGGCTGCTGCCGGACGCGGTCGTGGTGCTGGACGTGCCGGACGAGGAAGTGGTCAAGCGCATCTCCGGGCGCCGCGTGGACCCGGAGACCGGCAAGACGTACCACCTCGAGTTCAACCCGCCGCCGCCGCAGGACGAGGCGCTGCGCGCGCGGCTCGTGCAGCGCTCGGACGACACGGAGGCGACGATCCGCAACCGCCTGACCAAGTTCCACGACAACTGCGACGCCGTGGTGGACGCGTTCCGGCGCGCGGCCTGCAAGGTGCTCCGCGCGGACGGGCTCCAGCCCAAGCAGGAGATCGGCGACGCCGTCGCGGACGAGCTCCACCGCGTCAAGAGCGCGCAGAAGCTCCGGTACCTCGTGCGCCGGCAGCACCTCGCGCCGCCAAAGCTCATCATCACAGGCCCCCCGGCGGGCGGCAAAGGCACGCAGTGCGAGCAGCTCGTCGAGCTCTTTGGCGTCGTCCACTTGTCCACGGGCGACATGCTCCGCGCGAGTATCCAGGCCGGCGCGGCGCTCGGACTGAAGGCCCAGGCGTTCATGGAGGCCGGGGAACTCGTGCCGGACGAGCTCATCATCGACGTGATCCTCGCGCGGCTCGCGGAGCCGGACTGCGCGGCCAGGGGCTGGTTACTGGACGGCTTCCCGCGCACCGAGGCGCAGGCGCGCGCGATGCTCGCGGCGGGCGTCGTGCCCGAGGCCGTGCTCGTGCTGGACGTGCCGGACGAGGAAGTGGTGCAGCGCATCTCCGGGCGGCGCGTGGACCTGGCCACGGGCAAGACGTACCACGTGACGTTCAACCCACCGCCGCCCGAGGTGCGCGACCGCGTCGTGCAGCGCGCGGACGACAACGAGGCCACGATTATGAACCGCCTGGAGAAGTACCACGCCAACTGCGACGCCGTGCTGGGCGCGTTCGCCGACGTTGGCGGCGTCGAGATCGTCAAGTGCGACGGGCTGCTGCCCAAGCCCGTGGTGCTCCAGACGTTCACGGCGCCGCTTTTCCAGCGCATGCTGGACGCCGAGGCCGCCGTGGCCGCCACCGCGGGCCACCACGCTCTCGAGGACCACGAGGACGGCCACAGCGAGGACGCGGACGGCCTCGCTGGCCCGCTGGCCGCGGCGCACGCGGCCGCGCAGCTCTGGCGGCGCGTCGAGGACGCGCGCGCGCAGCGCAACTGCTTCGCGATCACGCTCTTTTCGATGGACGACCGCTTCGACGCGCGCGGCGCGCTGGACCTCGTGGCGCACGCGTTCGCGGCGTTCCCGGACCGCGACTTTGCGCTGCTCACGCTGCCGGCGGACGCGGCCGAGCCGAGTTTCCTGCGCGCGTTCTCGCGTGTGCCCCCACGCGCGCGCAGCACGTTCACGCACGTGCTCTACCTGCTCCACCGCGACGCCGCCGCGTTCTTCCAGCCGACCAGCAGCCAAGGCGAGCCCGTGCTGGACGCGCTCGAGCTCGCGGTGGCGCGCGTGGGCGAGTCCGTCGGCGAGGCGGCGCTGGCGCCGCTGCTCCACACGGTCACGCCGGCCGCGCGCGCCGAGCTCCAGGACGCGCTTGCGCGCGTGCGCGGCGAAAGTGACGTGGAGCTCGAGGACAACCCCAAGCACGTGGCGTTCGCCGTGACCGTCTCGTCGTCGTCGTCGGCGGTAGCGGAGACCGTGGCGTCCGTCGTCGGGCTCGTGGTGCTCGCGCGCGACCCGGAGCGCACGGGCGCGTTCAAGCACTTTTTCCAGCTCGACGACCGCGTGCTGCTGGCGCACCACCGCGCCAAGGACCAGGCGCTCGTGGCGCATTTCGTGCTCAACCCGGTCTTCGCCGCGGGCGCGCGGTTCGTGCTCCGCGAGGCTGCGCGGCTCTTCCGCAAGAGCTGCCTGTTCTACGAGGTCTCGGCGGCGGCCCAGGACGTGTCGCCCGTGGTCCACGAGTTCGTGCTCGCGCCGCCGCGGCGCAGCATCGCCGTGAGCCGCGAGGAGGTCGCCGGGTACGAGGACGACGCCGCGCGCGCGGCGCAGCGCCGCGCGAACGGCGCGTTCGCGCTCTTCGTGGCCTCCAAGAAGCTGCTGAGCGAGCCCAAGCTCGCGGTGAACCACCGCGTGGTGGTCGTGGGCGCCTCGGACGCGGCGCTGGTCGCGCTCCAGCGGCTGCTGGCCGTGCCGTACCTGCGCTTCTCGAACCTCACGCTCGTGGCGCCGCTCGGGCTCGCGCTCGCGCCGGCGCTCGAGCCGGACCCGCTCGGGACGGACGCGACGGAAGACGATCCGCTGGCGTTCGCGCGCAAGAGCGCGCTGACGGCGGCCGAGCTGCGGCAGTTCAGCCTGGAGACGCACGTGCGCGTGGTGGAGAGCAAGCTCGTGCAGCTGGACCGCGCGGCCAAGGCCGTAGTGCTCCAGGACGGCTCGTGCCTGCCCTACGACTACCTCGTGCTCGCCACGGGGCTCCAGGACGGCACGGCCACGGCGCTCGGGCGCTTCCCGGCCTTCGACGGCGACGCGTACACGCCGGCGCCGCTGCCGCCCAAGATGGTGGCGCTGGGCGACGTGCGCACGGCGCGCTGGCTGCGCGCGCAGCTCGAGGCGCCCGCGGAGAAGGCGGCCACCGACCGCATCGCTGTGTACGGCGGCACGCTGTTCGCGCTGCAGGTCGTGCAGGCGCTGCTGGCGCTGGGCGTGGACGGCGCGCGGATCGTGCACCTGTCGCCGGCGCGCGACGCCGTGTTCGAGGACGCGCAGATCCGCAACGAGGTCGAGAAGGAATACGCGCGGCGCGGCATTCTCGCGCAGTACAACGCCAAGATCGTGTCGCTCGCGGTGCGCGGCGCGGGCGACGCGGCCGTGCTCGAGGGCGTCCACACGGCGCCCGCCGCCGCGGACGCCGGCCCGGGCCACAGCAGCAGCAGCAGCAGCAGCTCGAACGGCCAGTCGACTGCCCCGGCCACGACGCTCGTGCCGTGCGCGTGGCTGCTCTGCTGCCAGCACAACGACGCCGACTACGACGCGTTCCGCGCGATCAACGAGAGCGGGCTCGTGTAC